>JADRCD010217446.1:0-68086 GCA_019843815.1 Montemys delectorum
ACACACACACACACACACACACACACACACACACACACACGCTTTAGTGAGAAAAGGAAAGCAAAAGTGTGTCAACAGAGGGCAAAGAAAAAGATAAAAGATGAGGCCATTCAAGTAAACAACAGTCAAATAACCCAGTAACAGTTTACTATTACCAGTTTTGATCTTTTACTATCTAAAGCCAATAAATATAGAAATTTTTAGAATGAGTGAATGTGTGTGCTTTGGAAGAAGTGGAAGAGAACTAATCCTAACACTAAGATTCTGATAAGATTACTTCTAAGGCTCAGAGAACTATGGAATAGAAGGCACGAAGAATTTAAGAGCCAGAGGAGGCACACTCTGAAATGCTGTCTCTGGACTCATAAACTCACAACAGCTGTGATTATTTACACAGGACACAAGCATGGCTAGGAGAGGGGCTCATGGGGCTCCATTTCTAGCTGAGGAGCTATTGGTTGCTGAAGGAGGGTAAGTTATTTTCTTGAGGGACCCTCAAACCTATGTCAAATGCCCCCCAAACCTATGTGCATACAGGCAGCACTAATTAGACATAATGCATTTGGGGAGAGGGGCTGAAGATAGAGACTGAGATGACTCTGATCAAGATATATTATATACATATATGGAATTGTTCAAGAATAAAAAGATTCTTTTATTCCATAAGATTTTGTTTTAGCCAGGCAGTCATGGCGCATGCCTTTAGTCCCAGCACTTGAGAGGCAAAGGCAGGCAGATTTCTGAGTTTGAGGCCAGCCTGGTCTACAGAGTGAGTTCCAGAACAGCCAGGGCTATACAGAGAAACCCTGTCTCAAAAAAAAAAAAAAAAAAAAAAAAAAAAAAAAGGATTTTGTTTTAGAAAAACAGAGGCTAAGTAAGATATTCTTTAGAAGGTTACTATAGTACTCCAAAGAGAATTAGTATGTATGAATGCAACACTGGTGAAGTGAGCAGAGTGTAAATGGTAGAAAGTACAGGTAGAATATATGAAAAGATCAGAGGTGCTCAGCTGGTTAAAAACTGAAAGACTCATCCACCACTAAAGTGTATATCCAAACTGAGTCTATCTATAACACTGGATTTGTCGTGTACTTTAAAGTCTCTATTGCCTAAACCATCAAACCAGGACTGAAATGTTTAATGCTAATGTAAGATAGTTTTCCTAAGGATCTGAAGAGCCCAAGCACTATCTCTAAAACTAAAAAGTAACCTGCTGCTGAAACTACCTATCAATAGACTGAACTTCATACAGAAATAAGCTCAACCAAAATTCCTATATACCCTTTTCCAATATTAAAATGGGCTTCATTTACAATGTTTTAAAAAGATATGTCAATATGACTTACTATGTGCTTGGCTCTGCTCATATACAGCTACCTAAGCTGGGTACTGTTTGCATTTTCTACTCCTGCTCCCTTTTAAATAGGTGAAACAGCAGCTAATGGTAGACAGATGCCCAAAAATTCAAAACCTACAGCCTAAACACAGAAACTGAAAGAGCCTTACAACTATTCAATGACTACGTTTTTTTAGCTCCTTATCTGTACAGAATCTGGCCTGGTAACAGGTATGTGGTGTTTACATGGGTATTCACCTTATGTACATTTTCTTTACACACTTTTACACATTAATAGTAAGTTTTACAATAAGAAGGTAAGTAAAATTAATTGAGCTTTCTAGTTTTAAGTCAAGATATTTGTCAATATAACAAAATTACAACCGGTTTCGAAAAACTGGAAAATCTGGCTTTCTTAACCCCAGGAAAAAAGCCAGCAGGAGCTACAGCAGCTGTTTCCTTCACTGCAGCTTGCTTCCAACAAGTACTATGCTTCCAGCTTTCATGACTCATGCTACTTGTCCAGTCTTAGACTCACCCAACACATAGCATGTTCATCTAATGTTCATTTAGAAGACAAGAATATTTAAATGTACATATATTTGCGTTATAATCAGATGTGGCCACAGCAAATGAATTAACCCTGAATCCCTCACTGTAAAAGAGAACAGTAATACCTAACAAAATTGTAAGGATCAAATAGCACAAGCTGGAGAGATGGCTCAGCAGTTAAGAACACTGACTATTCTTCCAGAGGTCCTGAGTTCAATTCCCAGCCACCACATGGTTGCTCACAGCCATCTGTAATGGATCAGATGCCTACTCCTGTATGTGTCTGAAGACAGCTACAGTGTACTCATAAACATAAAATAAATAAATAAATATTTAAAAAAAACAAAAACAAAAATAGCACATCTATGAAACACTAAGCTCAGGACCTGTGAGTCAGCACTCAGCATAAATGCAGAATCTATTGTCAATGCCCACTCATTTCCAATATTATAGGCAATACAGCATCAGCACAGTATATTTTTGTGTGATTAAATATTCCAGTACAATTAAAAAACAAATAGTAACCGGGCGGTGGTGGTGCACGCCTTTAATCCCAGCGCTTGGGAGGCAGAGGCAGGAGGATTTCTGAGTTTGAGGCCAGCCTGGTCTACAGAGTGAGTTCCAGGACAGCCAGGGCTACACAGAGAAACCCTGTCTCGGAAAAACCAAAAAACAAACAAACGAACGAACAAAACAAATAGTAAATAAGCCTTTGAAACTCCTTTTCTATGATACTACTGGAAAAGATGTACATTATATTTTAAAAGACAGATTTGGTTTTGCATGTTTTTGTCTATAACATATATTTCTGTTGACTGGAGATTTCAATAGTCTTAGCAAAGTAAGGGAACACCCATTATGAATTTAAATCATAAAATATTCTCCAAATTAAAACTAACCAAAAGTGGCTTTCACATAACTGTTAAAACTCAAGTAACTGGAAAATTTGTTCAGATAATTCTTTTTGCACAATATTCAACTAGTACAAAACCACAACTTAAACTACCTTTCTCCCCTCAAAGTCAATAAATAAGGCAAGTCTGTGTAAAGGGCTGTGGAGGTAGGTTAGGTACAGTGGCACAGCCTTGTAATCCAGCCTTGCACCCAGGAGGCTGAGGAAAAGGAACTGAGTTCGAAATCTGTCTGGGCTACATAACAAGTTTGAGGTCAGCCTGGACTATACAGTGACACCTTGCTGCATGTGGAAAAGAAAAGTGGCTACACCAGGTTAGGAGTGGAGGAGCCTGCCTGCAATCCATGCACTTGGGAGGCTGATATAGGAGGATCACTGTATTTTACCAAAGTAGCTGCATGTAAAGTTTTAGAGATCCGTGGTAGGATGCAAAAGTAAGTAATAAAATTATAGAGAAAAGTACCATAGAAGGTGAGACAAGCATGGTCTTTTGGGGTAGGAGATTGTGGCCCGGCAATGGCACATGCAGGACAGCACTTACCATCACATTCAGGATCTTGGCTGCTGTCTGCTCTCACTGTCACAATACTCAACAGGACAGAGACAGAGACAGACACACACTTAGTGTTCTGGCTCCAGCATCTCACCACATGCCTAGTAGTAATGGATGTACAACAAGTGTCTGTTCAATAAAAAGTTTTAAAATCCAGACTGTAGGGATGTTTTACAACATGTTAGACCCTTCCTAAACGTAAATACTAACAGTAAACACAGAGCCTATCTCCCATGCCAAGACAGTCACAGAGTTGCCCATGAGTAAATTCTAATTACCTTATGTTTCAGAGATATCAAATATGCACAAAACATAGATTTTCACAGATTTATCCAGACTCAATGCTTTAAAGTTAACCAAGGGAAAAAAATCTAGAAACCATGTTAGATGTAATTTAGCTAACTCCTTAACCCTACTCCCCCCTACTATCCCCCCCCCAAACAAACTAAAATCCATAGTAGAATGTTGTTATTATTTTAGGGTTTTTTAATTTTGTTTATAGATGTATTCATTTTATGTGTGAGTGTCTTGCCTATATGTGTGTGCACTGCAAGCATGCTTGGTGCCCATAGGGGTCAGAAGAGGGAATCAAATCCTTTAGAACTGATGTGACAGATGACTGTGGCCACCAAGTGGGTGCTAGAAATCAAATCTGGGCCTCTACAGTAGCCACTGAGTAATCTCTCCAGCCCTTGTGCTATTTATTTATTAAGAATGTAACTGCAATTGCATCCCAAAAGACCATGTTTCTCTCGCCTTCTGCGGTACTTTTCTTTATAATCTAACCACTTACTTCTGCATCCCAACATAGCTCTAAAACTTTATACATGGCTGCTATGGCTAAACACTGTGCTCCTCCTATATCACCCTCCCAAGGACTATCCTGGTGTAGCCTTTTTCTTCTCTGCATGCAGCAAGGTGTCCCTGTGAGCCTAGGCTGATGTTGAGCATTCTAGTGTGCAAGTATGTAGAGGCCAGAGCAGGACATCAGCTATCCTCCTCTATCATTCTCTACCCTACTGCTTTAGATGGTGGTGAGGCTAAAAACAAACAAACAAACAAACAGACCTGGCTGTTTAGGTAACGCTGGATGACCAGGGAACTCTCAGGGTCTGCCGGCCTAGGGTCCTTACTGCTGAGGTTACAGACAAGATAGTAAGAAACACAGATGAGGAAGGACAACCTTGAGCTACTGACTTTCAGCTTCCACTTCCCCAGAGCTAGGCTTACAAGCATGCAATTATGCAGTACTGGGGATTGAGCACTGGCCCTTGTGCATGCTGGACAAGCAAACTCTAGACCAAGTAAGAGATATACCCAGCCCAAAACTCCTTGGTTTCTATGTAATGAATTACAAGTTTTAAAACTGATCATTATACTATAGAGCAGCTGCATACTAAAAACTATAAACTTCTAAAGGGCATAGAACTAAAACAAAATGTACTCAGTGTTAACATTAATTAGTCATTCTTAGTATCCGTCTAAATTCTAGAATTAGAAGATTTACTTTTAAATTTAACATATATTCAGTTATCTACAATCGTTTTTAAAAGATGGTGGTAGTAGCTTAAACTAATAACAGTACTCCACAGTGGTGAGGAGACAAGACAAGAACTGAATTCAAGGCTAACCTTAGCTATACAGTTAGTCTGGGGTCGTTCTTGATTTTATGAGACCTCATCTCAAAACTTATGCAATGGTCATAACAAAAACTTTTTTAACACTAGCACCAATATCAAAACAGTAAAAACTCCTAAAATAACCAAAGAGAAAATGAGTTTTTTTATTTCTGAGACATGATCTCTGTGTAGCCGTGGCTGTCCTGAACTGACTCTGTAGACCTGGCTGGCCTCAAACTCACAAAGACCTGCATGCCTCTGCCTCTTTGCTGAAAATAGAGTAAATTCCTAAGATAAAAATTTACATTTTTAAAAACAAAAGGTTTTAGCAAATCAAAACAAACTTACTATCAATAGAAAATATTACCTTTACTTTGACCTTTCTGTGTGTGTCAATTTACCTCGCAGTACTCAGTACAAAAACACCTTGTTCTGACAGAGAACTAAAAATGCACATGTGACAAGATCTACTAAAATGCCCTTTCACTGTACCCACAGTTAAGACTTAGTACAATGCATTACAAATATAACAGCTCAAGATCTACTTACACCACACCAATGGTATGTTTCACAGTACAAAGTTTGGCACTGCTGGCTTTATCTCGAACTGTACAGCCAATCATTCAGAATCCAATATTCTATTGTCAAGTTATAAAATGAAACTCATGACTCATTCCCTTCATACCTACCAACCTTCTCTTCTCACTCATTATTAAGAATTTATCTGCTTAAGAAGAAATGGAAATAAAGCGCCCAGTTGGCCCATAAAGGAGCAACCTGAAGCCACTCTCCTCTGCAATAAATAAATTAAGCAGTACTCTAGGTCAAAGATAGCAAAAGGCCTATTTTTATTGCTGGCTTACAAAGAAAATGGTATTCAGAAACACCAAGTTGGACTGTTTGAAACTTGATAAACTATCCTATCCCAATGTCTAGCTCTTTGCACCAGACTAAATATTGCCAAACTTACAAGATTTTTTTTAATATTGCCTTTCGAAGTTCAGAGTTGAAACAAAAAACATTCCAGTCAAACATTTCATGAAAATCACTCTAAATAAAAGTTGTCTTTTAATTTTTATTTGACATTTGATAAAAATTCTGACTAAGAGGTTAGTTAGCACTGTTGCTCCTCCCACACCTCCCTGCCCCATGCTTGTCACCAGTTACTAGACTGCTCAGTGGGGGCTTGGCAGAGAATGTGAAGGCATGCTTTGCAGGCCTGGGCACAGCTAGGCACATGAGGATGGACATCACGAGAGCTTAAAGCTGGGATCCTCTCTTTCAGGAGACTAAATTATTAACACATCACAGCTAGATCAAGAAAGAAAATGGAATATCCAACATTTTCATCAAGTCTATTATTTTAAAAGACACACCCCAAAAAAAGGATTTTAAAAAAGTTTTTTTCCTTAAAGACATTTCCCTAACAGTACCATAATCTATTTTATTTATTCTTATTTATTCTTAACAACTGTACTGAGCTTATACTAGGTCTCTAAATAGAAAAGGATTAAACAACAGGTAAGGCCGGGCAATGGTGGCGCACACCTTTAATCCCAGCACTTGGGAGGCAGAGGCGGGTGGATTTCTGAGTTCAAGGCCAGCCTGGTCTACAGAGTGAGTTCCAGGACAGCCAGGGCTAGACAGAGAAACCCTGTCTCGAAAAACCAAAAGAAAAAACAAAACAAAACAAAACAAAACAACAACAACAAAAAAAAACAGCAGGTAAATCAGAGGCAGAACACCATTTCTAGGATTAAAAAAAAAAAAAAGGCAACTAACTATAATTTCCCCCTCGAACCAAACAAGAAACAGTATTCTAAATGCCCATCAGAGCTCTAAAAGCCACAGACTGCTTCGAGCTCCTTACTACTGGTGAGTAAGGCTGACACTATCTCCATAGCAAGTAAGAGGAAGCATTAAGTCTTTCTCAAATCTGAAATAAAAGCTCACTTCCTACAAGCTCCAACCACGAAAACATCTATTAGGGACAACGGCATTCTATCAATAAGTTATGAAGTATCTTACAATAAATTTAAAAGCTATATAATGTAATGAGGACTACTGGCCAATTCACATGAATTAAAGCTTTAATGAATGGCACCGAAAATGCCGAACACATCAACATACTTAAAAAAAAGCCTGTGCCTAAAATACATTCTGGTGGAAACTACTGTACAAACTGAGCAAAGTAGGTGGGGAAGCATCTCTAGAACAAATATCATACATAAATGGTAGTAGACACAAGAAAGTGAAATCTTAAGCCTTACTTTACTGTACAGATAAAGCAAACGCTCATCAGTTAACTACCAATTAATACTCAGCAAACAATCCCTATCTATAAAGACTGATGTAATAATTAGTTTTGATCATTACCTTCACTATTTTCTATAGTTCTTTTTTTTTCCCTTTTGGTTTTTCAAGACAGGGTTTCTCTGTGTAGCCCTGGCTGTCCTGGAACTCACTCTGTAGACCAGGGTAGCCTTGAACTCAGAAATCTGCCTGCCTCTGCTTCCCAAGTGCTGGGATTAACGGCATGTCCCACCACTGCCTGGCTCTATAGTTAAGTTTAAAAACTGTTCAGCTGTTGAAAAAAAGATCCACTGTGCCTCACTTGATAGATTCCTGAGAATCCTTACAATAAACAGCAATGGTTTTAAAAAAGAAAAGTGTAAATCATTTTTATATCCATCTACACTATAATTTCAGACATAAGCCACTAGGAAAAACAAAACTGTTTCTCAGACACAAACATTTCACTACAGAGCGAAACAAGAAAATAGCCCAGGAAGACACAAATGAAATTTGTACTGTTTCCTCCAAAGTGACACAACTTGAAAAGCCACAAGCCACAGCAACTTCCTTCAGCCATGTTCTGTGGTTCAGCCAATGAGAATTGTCCTAGTAATTATTAACACCATTTCCTTACATAATTAAGCAACTACGCGGTAAGTCAGAGAACCATCTCCAAACTTCTGTTTTCAACTTCTGAGTAACTTACCAGGTACGCTAGTAAACAAACCTCACTGTAAATTCAGATGCACACCATACACATAAGGCCTTTTCCTTTATTTACTTAGTATCTTCAACAGAGAATTCCTTTTCAATCACTCACCTGTGTATATGCCTGCCTCCCTGCACTTTTTTTCTCATGTTTTGTCAATTATTTTTTTCAAATGCTTAAACCTTCATGAGGGGCAGGGAAGGAAAGATGGTTGGTGAATAAAGATGTTTGTGAGTTACAAACGCAAGCCTTACCAAAGCCACAAGACTGTCATCTGACTACCATGGTCACTATCACCAAAGCACGTACCCCCAATCAGACACCCACAAGAAATAACTCCAGGAGTCATCAGGATCTTATTGTTTTTTCATATGAAGCAGAAAAGAGACATTTTAAAAACAGGATACCAGTCTATGTAGTTAATATTTACTGAATAAGAGATTCTTTCCCAATAATCTATACTTACTTTGATATATTCAGTTTTCCCCTTTGCTGACCTTAAATGTACCTAACACAAGCTTTCTGCTTCTGCTTCATAGTGTTACTGTGAGAATGAAGTGAATTACCCCCACAGAATAATGTTGATCACAATCACTTACAGCCCATAAATATGTATTTCTGGCTATGTGACACCATTCTCTATTTTAAACTACTCTGAATTTATAACAAATTGAGTTTTCTGAAATGACTTTCTCCTTCCATTCATCTATGTGGTAAGATAAACATCTTATCAAGCTATCATGCTTTCTATACTACCACATTGGAACTCTACTCAGAAATTGCTGCACTTAATCATCAATTCAGGGTCTATGAGTAAATTCTACTGACTCTGGTTAGCCACAAAGCTTTAGGGCACTGACTTGGAGTCACAGCCTTCATCAAGATTCAGGCCAACTGGCCAATACTTGCTGTGTTTCTTCGTAGGTACAGACTTTGGAGGAAGATTTTACGTATACCAGAATTTGAAATGCACTCTTTGACATAGCAGTTTCACTTTTAATAATCTGACATAATAGCAGGTGTACAGATACAAAAATGTAAACACAATTATATAAATTATACTCATTGCAATAACAATATCCTGGAAACAAGGCAAACATCTCCTTCCAAACAGCAGGATGACTGGAACAGCATGGTGAAAACTACTCAACCTTACAAAGCTGGAGAATGAAAAGTACTTGCTTACTCAAGTTCTACAACTGCTGTGCCAAAAACACAAGAGCAGGCTGCAAGATGAGTGTCTGTATGTTTTAACAGGGGTAGGAGAAACAAAAGCACCCTATGTAAGACAATCGTAGAGCGGGGCTCTTCAGCATTTTTGGTTCCCTGAGAACAATAAATGTGACTTGGGGAAGGAAGGAACTGGTTAGCACTGCATTTACCAGCTCGTTTATGGTGGGTCTGGCTTTATGTAAGATTGCATCCAGAAAATAACCCTTCAATTCCCAGCTTTGCACGCAAATATTTAACCACAGATGTGTTTCTATGTGCCATAAGATCTCAATACCATAATTTATGGGTAAAAGCACACCTTCTAAGTCACCTTGCTACAGCAAGCTACTGGAAACACTTCTCTTGCAATAACACTTCCCAAGTGTGTTGTCTTGAATAACGAGTACCAAAGCTCACACTTTGAAACAAAGTGACATTCTGTGTAATATGGCAACAAAGCCTTTCTTCCCAGGAAAGAAAGACCCAGCAAAAGTAAATATCATGATTTATATTTTATAAGTAACAAATGTTGCATTGATTCTAGTTTTTGGACCCAGTCTTTCTTTTAGATCTTTCATCAATGTATGCTCAAAAAGATACAAACTAAATTATTCCTACAGGAGGAATACTCAAGTCCTTAAAAAACAATCTATACTAAACCTAACAGGTAATTATCTGCCCAAATAAACAAGGTCCTGTCAAGAATTCAGAAATTTCCATTTATTCTTAAAGGTTATGATTAAGAATTCCAAATAGAAAACTACATAAAATCACCACTTGTCTAAGCTGTTTGAGTAACGGATTGATTTTTCTCACTCATCACACTGTATGCCGGTCATTGAAAGAGCAAACACTTTACGATTTCTTTTAACTAAAAGCTACAAAAGGAGGATTCTATTTCATCTTTAAGATTTTCAGCCTAATGTAATAATAATATAACACATTGTCAAGAAGCACAATTCAAAGCACACGGGAAAATGGACAGGCAAGTTGTTTCGTGCAGAATTCACCCGGCTCTTTTGGTTTGTACCCATCTTAATGTCCATGTGTAGGGATACTTTGTGTTACTTTTGAAAGTTGAGATTAAAGTGCTAAAAACTTTCCTCCTTCTGTGGCCTCACAGAAATAATAAATCTCAAAATAAACCCTGGCTACTCTGGAGCTGAGTGTTTTGCTGTCTCCAAGCTTTATCGCTGCCATTGCGCATACCGCAGCGAGTGACATCAGATCGAAACTATAGGGTTTCGTCGGGTACCAACCACTCCTCCAGTGACAGCCCCGGCTACCCACCCTCCAGCTGCAGGTGACATCCTCGAGTCTCCGCGGACACGCTCCCGGGACTTGAGAATCCTCACCCAGGGCGACTTTCTAGGCGCGGGACCTGTTGCACGTCGCCTCCCAGCGCGAGCCGGAGCCAGGCACCGGCAGCCGTGCACCTGCCCGGGCGGCAGGCGCACCCCCAGCCCGCCCTCCTGCCTTCCCTCCCCGCCCCGCCTCGGTCGCCCCCGGCAGCCTCCCGCGGGGAGGGCGGGGCGAGGTTCCCCACCGCCCCCCACCACCCAGCCCGCCGCCCGGCCGGCCGTGAGGTTCTCACCTTAGCGGCCGCGGCCCTGGCGGACATCTTGTCTCTCTCCGCGCCGCGCGAAGCTCCTCGGACCCGAAACTCCGCGCCGCCGGCCCTCCCGCTCCTCACGCCACCGTCCGCATAAACATCTCCCGGGGACGAGCCGGGCAGGGGCGGGGGAGGCCGGAAAGGCCCGGCCCACGGGGAGGGGATTCAAGTGGGACAAAAGTCCGGGAAGCGTCCGCCCCGCCCGGGCTTCTCCGCGGGGCACACCCGGCCGCCTGCTCGGCCTCCGCCGCCTTCGGCCGGCTCGCCGCTCCGCAGTACCCGGGCCTCCGGCTGTCCCCTCCGCCCTCGGGCGTCTCCTCAAAAGCCTGCTCCCGCACGTAACTTCCCCGGAACGCGCGACTGCCGAGAGACGTGCCGTCGGCGGGCAGAGCCGTCGCGGGCAACTCTGGCGGCCACGCAAAACCTGCCGGACCGGGCCACTGAGCATGCCCAGCCGGCGGGGGGCGGGGCCTCCGCGAGGGGCGGGGCCAGGCCGGGTCCGACCCCCGCGCGGAAGGAAAAGCTCAGCTACCCAAGTAACTTGCTAGGCGGTTTCCGCCGCCGCGCGATCCATCCTGTTTGTTTTTATCACAGATCCGGCAGAATTCGCGCCCCCCCGCCCCCCCCGAGAACCTCAGACCCCTGTGTACTAGAGCTATTTGACTATCTACAGAGACTTGTCTACTCTCTCCTCAGCCAGCCACCCCAGATCAACCCCACACAGGAGTGTGACAAGAAAGATCGGCCTGGCCAATACCCAACTGTGGTTTCTTTAGCCTCGCAAAGTAACAATGGTCACCACTGTCACCATATGTCTCGACATTGTTAGCCCATTGGAGATATGTTTTCGTTTAAAGCACAACAAAAGCGTTCTAGAAGGCTCAGAACAAACCGACTGCCTTAAATAAACCAGGTACAGATCTGGACACTGAGGGAAACAAGCACCCAGAGATAATCCCAGCCCCCTTCTCCTGCCTCGCTAGACAGGGATCTCAATAGAATATTTTAGGCTATCAAGATTGCTGAAATTCTTGGCCCCTGAAGAAACAGATCAGGCTGCCTGCCTTTCTAAACCTGAAAAGGATGTAAGTACACGCGGAATTCAACAAGTTCAATAGGTCACTGTGCAAACTTAGGCCCACTGCCTTGCTGTACAGAAAAAAGTAGGTAGGAAACGATTTCGAGCTTCATTAATTTACATGCTGTATACTGCAAAGCTCTTCAGGAATATTAGAAAATTTTAGAAGCATTGAATATCATCCTTAAAATACCTACTAGAGTAGTACAACTAGCCATACAAGGAAGAAGGAGACATAAGCATCGGGTTTTAGACTATTGTTTTCTCTTGAGAATTCAACTACATGACCAAATTAAACCTAATTCTAACTTGGAAATATCCATATATGAAACGTAAACATCAATTAAGGTTTCAAAGTCAAGTATTTTGCAACTCTAAGCTAACTGAACCAGAAAAGAGCATCATGCAAACCAAACCCTATTTCTTGGCATGCAGGAAGACAGTTAAAGTCCGTTTTTTGTTTTGTTTTGTTTTAGTTGTGATGTGTGTGATTGTTTCACAGTGTCCTGTGTTCTCTCAAAGGGGGTGATTAAATTTATCCTATGAGAAAACAGCATTATAAAAGACTTCAGTGTGCCCTGGCTGAGAAAGCAGTTCCTGAAGGACTTTCACACTAGGGCATTATCATTTAATAAGGGATGCACTCTGCAAACCTGCCTAGAGGCAGAGAAGGTGTCTGATGCATCTACTCCTTCCCTTTTCTCATGGGTCAATCAGTTTATCAAGTCTTCTATTATGTAAGCTAAATATTAGATCACTATAGCTTGTCTACTTCTAATATGCCTGATTGGTCTTATCTTTGTCATGGCCAAAAAAAAAAAAAAAAAAAAAATGAAGTCAAGGAAAACCATTTCACTTTCAGAATACTTTGCTTTAAAAAGTGTGTCAATTAAAATTTTCCAAATAATGTAACCATTCTTAAAATTTCCAGTGGTATTTTGAGTAACTGAATTAAATTATCTAAATTGAACTGTATGCTACACTAGGTAAGTTGAATAGATATTCTTAATATTTAAACCAACCTATATTTGTGTATCTTCTCCAAATAGCAAGGGAAGGTCCTATCATTTATAGAAACGAAGGTGGAGGTTCCATAATGAAACCCATTAATCCTAACAAAAATAAATTTAAAAAATCATTTTAAGCAAAAACACTTTTGGAGGAATCTATCTCCATCCCCAAAGTTTATCTGACTGGGGTGGGGGGTACGGTGCTTCTCTACAGTTTAGTGGGGGGGGGGGCTTCTATATGGAATGGAGAGCATACAGCATAATCTCAGAGACACACCCTTAACTTTCACAAGAGTTTATCCAGTGAACATCAAAAGTTCTCAAAGTATACCATGATATTAATGATTACAGATGGATGTGGCTATAATTCTCCTGGACTTAGATTTAAAGGGGAGAAATGCAAGCAAGTTAAGAGAATCTCATTGAGAGTTACAAGAAAGTTCAACCAGAAATGTCCTTTTGTGTGCAGATTTCTTCTGATCTAATGCAAAGGAACAGGAAACTGAAAACCACAATACTCAGAAGCACAACTTCCTGTGGGACTTCTGGTGTCTGCGGTCAGAACAAAAGGAACTGCATACAGAAGCTGTAGAAATCTTAGAATTACTAAGTAACACGGCCTTGATTCAATGAACTGTGTCTACACTTACTCATTACATATGGATATTTATGTTTCCACTGTGAAAAAATGAAACAAAAACCCAACAACCTCTAGAAAAGCCCAGTACTGTTGCTTTTCAGAAGAGCTGTGGGCTTGTTCTTGAAAAGAAAAGAGGAAATGTTGGGCACCATGAGATGATCTGAATAATCCAACAGAAGAGGGTATACTAAAAACTGCTATCAACAGTAGGGTGACCAGGCCACATTGCTAGGGAGTGTGTGGAAGGCATCAGGGCTTTCGTATGCCTATAGTTACAGAGCAGAGCAAAATGGAAAGAAACTTTCTCTGACTTGTCAAATTTCTAAAGTCCTTAAATAATTTGAGCACAATAGTACATGCCTTTAACCCCAGCAGAGGGCAAAGGCTGAGGCAGGCAGATCTCAGTGAGTCCATAGGCCAGCTGCATAGTGAGATCCAAGACAGCCAGAGCTACACAGAGAGGAGAGACCCACCTCAATGTACATAAACCAGTGCGGTAGTCAGTTCTTTCCTTATACTAAATAGGCCCCAGGTCCTTAGGCTTGGCTCTTACCTGCTGAACCATCTCACCAGCCCGTATTTGTATCTTATTTCAAAATAAACATTATAAATTGTATATTTAAAGGTTACTAAAAATGTTATATTATATATATATGTATACATATATTCACTACAATAAAGATACAAAAATATTATTAATGATCAATGTGACTTGACTTTTACCATGAGCAAATATTAATTGTGTATTTTACCTGGTTTCACTATTACATTTCCATTAAAACATAAACAGTACTTGCATCATATCTACCCTCCCAGCTCCTCTCTCTTACTCTTCCCTTTGTCATTTCTTCTTCTTCTTTTTCTTCTTCTTCTTTTTTTTAATAGTTCATATAAACACTAAAATCAAATCTTTCTGAAATTCTCTTCAGGGTAAAAAAAAGAGTATTCCTAACTTGGACTATTTGACCCACATCTCAAAAACAAAAACATTCCTCCCTTAGAATCCAATCTTTCTCTGCTGTTGTCCATTTAAAACAGAGAAACAAAATACTCATTGATCAGTACCCACTGACTACCTTCAAAAGCTCACTGTAGTGCACGTGGACAGGATCCCAGTGCAGAAGAACACTGTACTTGGCTGGAGATGGGGCAGGGGAGGCTTATGGTCTTGAATCTTAGTTTATATTTGGCATCTGAATTTTGGAAATAAATGTCTCAGAGACAGACGAAGTTGCACTCTGGACTCTGGGTCCATGCTGTCCCATCTTCCTCCCTCCAGTCACATCCTAGAAGTGGTCTGGGCTATCTGCTAGCATACCTCAGGAAGTTTATGTTGTTCCTTTCCCAGCTGTTTCCAACTCCGGCAAGGATCCAAGCAAGGGACAGGGGCTATTACTGTGTGTACTGCCAGCCCAAGAGCCTCAGGCAGGCAGTGCCACTTCCTGTCTGATGGGCAGCTGGTGAGGGGTCCATCTTGGTTGGAAGTAAACCCTTGGTCAGCCTAGGCTAGCTAACCAAGGAATCTCATGATTGGGGAGCATGGGGTGGGAGTGGGGGCGGTTAACATCCTCCACCTTCTTGGTGGGAGCAGTTGCCTGGAGACTCATTTAGCCCATACCTTACACTCAGTAGGCATTTTAAATCATTTGAGGAGGGGATCCTAGCAAGCCTGCAGGCCAAGCACACACAAAGGTGGGACCTGGTCCCCTGTGAAGGCCCATGCTTCTTTCAAGGCTGCCAGGCCAAGACTGGTTCTGTTCCTAGGTTTGGGGTCTTCACTGGCTCTTTCCAACCTTCCTCAGTCGGGGTATGCTGCTCACTTCTGGCCAGCTCAAAGCATCCTCTCGGGTCCAGCCACAAGCCTGAATTGTATCAATTCCTGGAAGGAGCTAAAATCTCTGAGATTTACATTTAAAAGTGGTGTTGCCCAGGGTGAGTGGTAAAATGTGTGCTAATATTTTACAATTTAAGTCTCTCTTTCTGTAGAATGACATTGATTAGCAAACAAGTACGACAAATCATGACGGCAACCACTGAAGGAAGAGACAGCCACCATCAGGTTTAGGCTGTAATTGAGGGCTTCCCTGGGACTTTTTCTTATGTTGGGAACAGGATCTGATTTCCATTTTGCATCAAGATCCAGATGCAGGTGGAGATTATCCCACCTCTCCCTATAGACACTGTTCAATTGCTAGCAAGCCTTCTCAGAGCTACCCACAAGCCACTTCTCTGTGTCCAGGCATGCCCAAATCATCTGGATCTTCCCTCCCCCCTAATTTCACAAGTAATATACAGTTTTAAAATCCACTGTGCTCACATTCCAGTTGCCCATAAATACTATCATTTAAACCTAAATAGAAAGTTTGTCTCCAGATTGCTTTCTGGGCTTTGACTTATTTGTGTGTGTGTGTGTGTGTCTATGTATCTATGTCTCTCTCTGTCTGTCTCTGTCTCTGTCTATCTCTGTCTCTCTCTCTCTCTCTCTCTCTCTCTCTCTCTCTCTCTCTCTCGTGTATGTATAGTGTGTGCCGGCACATGTGTGCACACGCTCATGCTAAGTGAAAAGTCCAGGGAGTCCCTGGACCCCATTTTCCTCTATTGATAGCATCTTGCATATCCCTGAAACATTGAACATCTCTTGGTTCACAGTACAACTAACTCAACTGTGTCAAGTTCTGCCAATCAAATCCCCCCCACTATCCCACAGTGCTGGGAATTAAACACAGGGCCTCACAAATGTTAAACAAGCACTCTACCACTGAATTCATTCTTTCTTTCTTTCTTCTTGTTCTTCTCTTTTCTTCTTCTCCTCTTCCTCTTCCTCTTCTTCTGCCTTTTTCTTTTTTCTTGCTTCCTTGAGACTGCCTCATGTATCCAAGACTGCCTTGAAGTCGCTACATAGCTGAAGATGACCTGGGATTCCTGACCGTTCTGCCCACCTTCCCCAAGTGCTGAGGTCACAGATAGACACCACCAAGCCTGATTTGAGAGTTAATACTTGTAAACTCACTTATAGTCTTCTTTTTTTGTCAATCTGTCCTACTCTTCCAAATATCAGGAAGACTGTTTTGAACATGTTAGTTTTACACTTCTATATTTTCCAGATGTTTGTGTGAACATCATGTGTTGGTTTGAATGAGAATGATATCTACAGGCTTACATATCTGAATGCTTGTTTCCAATTAGTGGCACATTTTGAACGATGAGGAGGTGTGACCTTGGTGGAGGCAGGCTTAGAGTCTTCAAAGGCCCACACCCTTCCCGGTTAGTTCTCTGTCTCACAGCCTCCTGGTTGTATCTCAAGATGTAATCTCTCGGCTACTGCTCCAATGCCATGCCTGCTGCCATGTCCCCAAATGACGGTCATGACTCACTCTCTGAAACTGTAAGTCCCCAATAACCTCTTTCTTCTATAAGTTGTCTTAGTGTATTCACAATAACACACTAAGTAACGAAGACACATCATCAGAAAGTAGGAGGACAAGGCAAAGTATACATCTGTATGTATATTTCTCATTCTCTCTGTCTCTCTAGATTTCTCTCATGGCGTGGGGGTGGTAGTGGTGGCATATATAGCCCAGGTTGGCCTTGGCCTTGCTATGTAGTGGGGGAATGACCTAGAACTTCTGAGCTTCCCACCTCTATCTTTCAAGTTTGGGGATCACAGGCCCGAGCCATCATACTTTGCTGAGCACATTTCTTATTCTGTTCGTGACTGTTTTCCCCTAAGGCTCAACTTTATGACAGAACTATCATAAGATACTTTTCAGGGCCTCATACACTAGTGGATATGAGAATAAGCCATGTACATTTCCCTAGTTCTAAGTGTGTCATCCAAAGATGGCAGGAGAATCCAAATCATCGGATGAGTGGGGGAAGAAGCCTCTCAGAGTATCCTGAAAGGCCTGTCAGCTCTCTCGGTACTGCCAGCAGGCACAGAGGACTGATAGCAGAGGTCAGTCAGAGGGTGTGCCCTGCAAGGGAATATTGAGTTTTGATGCCTCCCTGCCCTCTTCTGTTCTTGCCAAAAACAAGGTTGGAAAGAAAATCTAATATCCTTAGTGACCTAGCCATGCAGAGAAGATATTTTCAGTGATTGCAGCACATTCTAAGAAAAACAGCCTGGAAGGAAAGTCACTAGGTGATCTGATGCTAACGACAAGAGCACCACCATGTTGAAACCACTGTATAATTGTGTGTGTTAATACACACATGCATATTCATCAATATACTTCTAACAATGTATGTATTCGCATATATGGGTATATTTAATACATTACCATTATTAACATACACCTTTTTTTTTTTTGAAACAGGGTCTCACTCTGTAGCTGAGACTGGCCTTGAACTGACTATGCAGCCTACAATGGCTTTGAAAACATGGTAATCCTCCTGCTTCAACCTTACAAGTGTTGGCATTACAGATGCGAGCCACCACATTCTACTCACATAGCAATTTATAATGTAAGCACTGTTACAGGATATAATCTTCATAAAGTTCATTACAAATATAGAACAATTTCAAAGTAATAATGCTAATATATATATTTTTTTATCGACTAATAATGACAATGTTATATCTGTTATAAGAGGAGGATACATATTCGTGCATGTTAACATTGTTAGGAACTGATTTTGTAACTAATAACAACAAAAAAAAGTATAAAATTAAAAAAGTTAAATTATCCAGGCAGTGGTGGCACACAGCAGCACTCAGGAGGCAGAGGCGGGTAAATCTCTGTGAGTTTGAGGCTAACCTGACCCTCAGAGCTAGTTCTGGGACAGCCAAGGTTACACAAAGACGCCATCCTTGAAAACCCTACCTTGAAAACCCAAAACAACAACAAAAATCCCACAAAACACAAACAAAAAAAGTGAAATGAACATTTTATAAAATGCAATTCAATCGCTGACTGCTGAATTTTTTACTGGAGCCATTCTAAAATGGTCCTGGCCACAGAAAGGAGCCTAGAAATCACAACAGCTCAACAGCAATGGACACTTAGCCCACATACTCCAATGTGCAGCCGGGAATAGGCGGTTAGAAGTCTGGGTCAAGGAATATGCAAGTTCCAGAAAGCAGGAAAGAAAGTTCTCAAGTAACAGTGGGTCAAAGGATATAGAAACCAGGAAGCTGCTCCCAAGGACCAAAGATGATACAATCTGATAGGAAGAAAGGAAAGGAGGAAGAAGGGGGAGGGGCAGGAGAGGGGGGTGAAAGGAAAGAATAAACACCAGACATCTAAATCCCATGAATTCATCATGAGAAGAGAGGGAAAGGTCCTGTAAACAAACATAACTCACTGAACGGTCCTAGCTTCTCAATCAACAGCAAGGATACATTTTGTCCCTATACTCGGGGAGGGAATGTCTGTCCTGGAACTCCAGCTAAGAAGGGTAAACTTGTGACTTCAAAATACCATCCTGGATCTTTAGACGCAAGGGCGGAAGAACCACTCCCACACTCCCAGTATGTCTCACAGGCAATCTTTTATGCCTCCTATGAGACAACTGGAAACACCCAGTACTGTCTATAAGCAACTCCTGTTTCCCTCAAAACTGTGATCTCAATGGTCTCTAGCCTAGAAGGCTGTCTTGTATTGACAGAAATGTAGGTGATGGAGGAACAGGTTAATGACTTGCAAGAAGCAAATAAATATGGAAGGTTCTTTGGAAAGAGGCCATTTCCCATGCAAATCAGTGGGAAAGACAAATGAAGAGAAAGGGTTTGGGAGGGAGCTGAGTTAGTAGAGCACTTACCACTTACCTAGCTTCAAGCCTGGGTTTTACCTCCAATATTACATCACCACATACCTATAATTCCAGAGCTTGGGAGGGGGTGGAAGCAGGAAGATCAGACCTTCAAGGCCATCACTGGGAATAAAATGAGCTAGAGGCCAATCTGGGCTGCATAAGATCCTGTGAATTAAAGAATGAAAGAGGCAGGAGGGAGGAGAGAGGAAGAGAGAGAAGGGGGGGGGAGAGGGAGGGAGAGAGAGAGAAGAAAGCAAGGAGGATCTTATGGAAGTTCCTCTTCAAATCTATCTGCTTCTACCAGAGATTTTAAAGATGGCTTAGGATGAACAATCATAGACTGGGTTGGATGATGCCAAACATAATGATGGTTTCACAGCTTCCTCTCAAGGAAGGGGCCCCTTCTGGAGAAATATGCATGTAAACCTACAAAGCCGAAGTGCCAGGATGTTTGGAGTTTACTTTAAAAATAGTTTATCAAAGAGGAAATTGTAAAACTAGGAGTGAACTTGCAACAAAATACTGAAACCTGGCGAGTCCAGGTGACGCGCAGCTGAGGCTCTGTCAGCCTATTCTTTCTGCTCTATGGTATGTTAAATAACAGCACACCTCTGGCTTCTTTTGATCATAAAAAGTAACAGGAGCACAAAAACAGACACACATCTGTCTAGAAAGATAGACTGTAAGTGACTGTCACAAGTTCTTCCCACCCCGGACTGGATGTGCCATGGGGCAGTCTTCTCTTCTAGCCTTTGAACTTGGGTATGGTGTAACCTGCTTTGACAAAAGGGCAAACATGACAGGCAGACGCTAGAACAAAACCTGATCACTGTGGGCTTGCTTGTCTGCCATGCTGAGAACCCCAAGCCTACCACAGGAGTCTGCTGGAGAGATCACATAGAAAAGAAATGAGATGCCCTGGCTAATAATCTGCCAAACTCTTGAAATTCAAGTAAAGGAATGCTATACTGTCAAGTTCCAGCCAAGCTACAAACTGCCTGCATCTGTATGAAGGAGCCCAGACAAATCTAAGCAGAGAAATACTCAACTGGTCTGAGAACAGTTGCCAGCCTCTTTGCTGCTTTTATTTTAAATGCTGAGCACTGAAGTGTTTTGTTACACAACAACAACTAACTGATACATATACTAGACTACATATACATGTATATGCAATATTCAGAATACCAACTCCTTAGCATATAATTGAGTTATAGCGCATGTATTCTGTAAGGGTGTCTAAGTGAAATGTCATGACATTGGGAAACTGCATAGAAGAAAATTTCTCTAAAGGCAATGGAAAGTTTAGGAAAAGTACTGCTTTTTGTACATAGCAAGTGCTATTGAATCAAGCACCATGGTTACTCTAACTCATTGAAAAAGGTAAGTAGGTCAGACCTTAGGATGGTCTGGCTCTCACTCTAGTCAACCAGACACTAGGGAAACAGTCTTTGTGGTTGCTCACAGTTGGCCCTGCCTTTCTTCCCTGATAGGATTCTGTACCCCAAGTATACAGTGCATGGAGAGCACCCCCTCCCTGAGGCTTTATCACCTTCCCTGCCCTGAGGCATGTGCTGGCACATACTCAGCAGACCAGGCACTTTCCAACAGAGCACGGTTTCCCTCTGCACGCATGCGTGTGTATATATACATACATACATACATACATACATACACTCAAGCCAAGTATAAAGATGTAAAAGTCACCAAAGTGTATATCTTTGCTGTGCTCAAAGCCTACATCACTAAAAGAAAATGATTTTTTAAAAAGCCCAGTAGTAGTGGTGATGCACACCTTTAATACCAGTACTCAAGAGGCAGAAGCTGATGGATCTCTGAGTTCAAAGTCAGCCTTGTCTACAGAGCAAGTTCTAGGGCCAGGGCTACACTGAGAAACCCTGTCTTAAAAAACCAAAAACCATACCAAAACAAAAAAACAAAAAACAAAAACAAAAACAAAAACAAAAAAGCCCAAAAAACTAAAGCTGATCGAGTAACTTCAAAACTCTCCCCATACAGCCTGTTCTGCCTATTTCATCTCATTAGAACACTGTACTCATAAAACATAAAATGCAAAGTAGTTAAAACATTTGACAATGCCGGGCGGTGGTGGCGCACACCTTTAATCCCAGCACTTGGGAGGCAGAGGCAGGTGGATTTCTGAGTTCCAGGCCAGTCTGGAGAGAAACCTTGTCTCGAAAAACCAAAAAACAAACAAACAAAAATGTTTGACTATAATAATAGCTACTTTAGTCGCAAGTTAGTTTGGTACTTTAATATTTTATGACTATGGCTATATTCGGTTCATGAGATTACTGTTTATACGACTGCCATCGGCGTTTAATGCTAAGTTACCCAACCTTTTATATTTCCAGAGGTACAGAATAATTTTCACATAGTGAAAAAGAATCAAATGAACAAATGAGAATACTTTATGCTATTTTGCATTAACACACTAATGTTTAGCAAGTGTCATAAACACCTTTTCGGACGACAGGTTTACAAGTTTAATGACTATTTCGAGAGAGTGGACTTCAAAAGCCAGTCATTAGTGGCGACTTCATTATATATGAAACCAAATTCAAACAGACAAATGAAAACTTGAGGCGAGCTGAGCTTTCAGGTGCAACAGAAACAAGGGTCCCCCAAGGCTCCTTCTTGGGGGGGGGGGGATACTTTTGTCTTCCTGCTCCTGAGGCTACACAGAGAGCCAAGGAAAGCTGTCAGATCCATTGTTCTTCTACCACTAAAACAATGTTCTCTGCTTAACAAAGTGTGGATACACATGGCGAAGGCATCAGTTGAACTGTGATGGAAACAAACTGAGGAGAGTCTTTGGGGAATACAGTGCTCCTCATCTGCAGGGGCTGATGAGAGGGGCTACGGCAGGGCAAAGGCAGAGTGGGGCTGCAGGAAAGCCAGGAGCTTAGTAGCTACAGCACCCAGCAGCCCTGGTTAATGCCAAAGCCTTTTCACCCCTGACACTTTGGGGCCAGTGTGGGTGTGGTTCTTTCTAAGGTTATTTGTAAACCTTATCAGTTTTACAAAGATACATATTATAAAACCGTGTATTTTTGCTGCTAACAAAAGGTCTAATTTTAAATATGATTCATATGCACCATAATGGAGAGCAAACTACATGAAAAGAAAAAGTTTTATGAAAGCTGGGGAAATTTAAACACACACACACACACACACACACACACACACACACACAAGCACCAGCTGAGCTGAAGTTGGTGTACAAGAATATGTTTTGAAAGGGTGTGGCTTCCTGGCTCTGGATTGTTTGGAAACATTCTAACAAAGCCAAATTCATTTCTCCAATATCCTGAACACACTAGGAGCGGCTTCCCAAAATAGCATAACATAAGCTATTCCTATATGTAGAATCGACTTCAGGCAATTGAGCGATGTGGTAAACACCAAAAAGACTTCCAACCCAGATCCTCCAACCCACTGCAGAGAAGGTTTGCACAGCTAGCTGGACCTGGAAATGTAGCGACTTCTCTGGACACTTCCCATTCATTCCTTCCTCTGCTCAGCAGTCCTACATGCACTTTCAATTATGTGCCAGAAACTTTTTAAAATTTGTCCAAGCTTCCTCTTATCAACTTCATCCTCTTCCTCTCCCACCCCTGCCTTTAACACTGCAATACAGTGTTCCTATTAGTCAGGGAACAATTGAGGTGTTAAATCCAGCATTCCTTAGGCCAGCACCCCATACTATGTCTGAGCTACTTGGCTCGGCACAATTCACTTCCACAAGACAGGGTTGGGTCAGAGGTGGACCAAGAGCTGGGGACCTTGTTATTTTTGCCACTGTTGTTAAACTAGCGATGCAGAGACTCTTTGCAGAGACCCCCTCAGGACAGTACAGTAAGAAGCAAGAAGGCACAGCCCAGCTATCATGAGTGTCCTCAAATCCACGCATTGTAACTTGGGCACCAAGGTGACAGTTTGAAGATGACTAAGCCATCAGGGTGGAATCCTCATAAATAAAATTATGGACCTCAACGCAAGCGTAAACGCTCTTGCCTTTCATCTCCTCTGTTCAGTTCGAACACAAATTCTTCCCTCCAGAGGACCTAGACACAAGGCGCCACATTGGAAGCAGAATGCAGCCCACACTGGTCACTGAAATGTGCCAGGCACCTTGATCTTGGGCACCTCAGTGACAGAACCGTGAGAAATAAACTTCTGTTGTTTATAATCCACTTGTTTCACAGCATTTTGTTACAGCAACACACAAGTGAAGGAACACGTTACTGCTTAAACAAAAAAGTAACGGGTGAAATGATATACTATTTTCCATTATTTATCTTTCCGTTACACAAATGTAATTATTTAAGTAAAACAAAAACAGAAGTGGTGATCAGAAAGGGAAGTAATGGTAATTAGAACTACTTAAATAATTCGTGAAAAACAATATTTTAATATATTTCTGATTCTCTGATACAGCAATTTCCTTCAATTTTTTTAAATGTCACCGATTATTTAAATTCTGTTGGCTTTGTATTTACATAAATGTTAAGACCTTTAAAAGGAAAACAAACACCTGAATAATGAAAGAGATACTGTCTACTTTTAATAGCATCAAGGAAAAAAAAATCCTCTCTGCTTTTGCTTTCTGTAGGGTAGTTCATGACACTCTGCTTTCTTCGCCTATACACCTTTCTGAGCTGTCTGCTCAGGTAAGGCCTCTTTTCACATTTCTGCAGAAGTAAAACTGACCATGGTTACACAGAACACGGCCTTTGATACGCAACTCTACTGTTCTCAAGGCCACAGGCACCAACCTACCAGTCAGCATCTCTCCAAGGTGACAAGATCAAGCTCTCAAAAAAGCAGTGTGTGTGAACGCCATTGATTTCCTTATTAGCCTGAATGTTTAGAAGCTTGAGAATTTCCTTTCAGTCCTCAGAACACAGTCCACTCACTTTGAACCCATGAGTTTCTCATTGGTTGGCATCTCGCCACCACTTTACAAAACTTTTTGAAACACTGGTAGACTACAACATGTTGCAGAGAAACCTACAAGAAGTTTCACACCTCCTATTCTCCACCTCCCCCAAAATTAAGATCTCATATAACTCTACAACAACATCCAAACCAAGACAAAGTTGGGCTCAGTGATGCATGCCTTTAATCTGAGCGCTTGGGAAGAAGAGGCAGGAGGATCAGGAGTTCAAGGCCAGTCTGGGCTAAATAAACCAAATTCAAAGTAGTAAAAATAAAAACGCCAACCACAAAACCCCAAGAAACTGACACTGATACAACATTCAGATTTATCTGTCATCCACATTTCTGTGTGTGTGCAACTTTATCATGTCTCAGTGGTAGCAACCACCACCACTGCCAGCCATTAAGACACTCAACCCTCAACCATCAGCAGCAGACTCTCTAGTGTTGCCTCTTACAGCCACACCCATCAATTTACCTCATCCTAACCCCTGGGAACTACTAATCTGTTCTCTGGGTGTGTAATTATGGTAACTCATGAATGTTATGTAAATGAAATCATATAGTATGTCACCCTGCGGAATTGGGCCTTTTTTCTTTGCTCAGCATGATTTCTTTGAGGTTTGTACAAGTAGTTGCATGCGTTGGTGGCTTCTTCCTATCAAAGCGGGGTTCTGTGACATGGGTGTATCACTGCTGACTTAACTATTTGCTTATAGAAAGATGTCTGAACAGTTTTGAAAGTTCTGTTGTTATGAATAAGACCAATGAATGTGCTCACCAAATCCACCAGAAAACAAAACAAAACAAAACAAACCTCTTCATTTATACAGAATGAATGCTCAGGAATTCCAATCCTGAGGTGACATGCAAATCCACTATTAGTTCTGAAAGGAACTTCCAAGTTGCTTTTTAGACTCTCTATCCCACCTCATGGTCCCACTTGCAAGTCAGAGGTGACCCACTTGACCCACTTTCCCTACATAGGTGATGCACCATGCCTACGCACAGCAGGGCCTAGGCTGTATAATAAAGGTAGGTGAACGTGGGCTGGCAAAAAGCAGTTAGTGCTCCTCTGCCCTTTCTGTTTCAGTGCCTTCCTCCGAGTTCTGCCCTGAGTGCCTGCCATGCTTCCCTTGATGACCGACAGTACCATGTAAGCCAGACAAATGCTTTCTTCTCTCCAGTTGCTTTTGGTCAGAGTCTCATTACCACCACAGAAAGCAGACCAGAGCACTCGGGCTTATCAGTGCTTTTCTATTTTCCAGTAGGTAGACAGTGATACCTGGAGTTTACTTTGCACGTCTTTGATGTGTTCACAGCCACCTATATATCCCTCCAGTGGTGTCTCACTGTCTTTTGTTTATCTCTTAATTGGGATTGTTTACTTTTAATCTTTGAAGCTTGATTGTGTAGTCTAGATACCAAAACCTTGTCAGATGGGCAACAGGAACATAGTTTCTCCCATCCACGGCCGCACCTGCGTCTTCCTGGCAGCCTCCTATTTATCAATTTTAATATCTTACCTTTGACATCACCCCTAAGCATGCCACATCCCATTCTAACTATGGCAAATTTTCTGTGGTTCTCCCTTAAAATGGCTATAGTTTTGCATTTAAATGTTTTTCATCATTCTCAAAACATTCTGAATAGATGTTAAGTTAAACCTCCTTCCTTGGGTAGAGTGCTTTTAAGTTCAAGGTAATTTCAAGATTAAAAAAAAAAAAAAAAACAGAACAAAACAGTGTTGTAGTTTAGTTTGAGAAAGTACAATTTAACCTGGATTCCTGTTTCTCTTTTCTTTTCTTTTCCTTTTTTTTTTTTAACACATATGTCCATATGATGCTTTCATCAGACTTACACATGGCATCCAACAGTCACCCTGTCCCTCTCCTGCTCCTCAGTCACTTCATAAAAACAACCAGCTTTGCTTACTATGCCTCCTTCCCTCACTCACACCCTAAATATAGCCCCAAACTGCCTAATAGTTCTTTAAAAATATTGTTTGATGACAAGCCAGCATTCTAGAATCATGAATTTGAAAATGGCGGCTACCGTCTTCACTCTATGGAATCATTTCACTGGCTGCTTCTGCACTTTCTGAGGAAACTAAGGGGCTGAAGCTCACAAGCAGAAAAATCTCATTGCTACGTTTAAACAAATTACGCCCTTCTTAATCATGTCACATTTGAGAGGAACAAGACAATTAGTGGGGAAAACCATCTTAGTCCCCTGAAAGACACTGACAGCCTGGCAGTGGTAAGAATGCCTTTAATCCCAGCACTAGAGAAGCAGAGGCAGGCAGGTCTCTGTGAGTTCAAGGCCAGCATGGTCTACAAAACTCAGGACAGCCAAGATTACACAGAAAAATCCTGTCTTGAAAAACAAAACAAACAAAAAGAAGAAGAAAGAACAACGGTTATACATTGGGTAGAACTTCCAAATTTACATTTGAATCTGCTGAATCTGTAGATGAACAAGCAAAGTTCTTTCATAGTTGGGCAAGATTTCAACAACCATTTTCCTATAGGTTTTCCAAGATTTTATCAAAGTCAGCATAGACACAAGAAAAGCATCGACGTATGGTTTTCCAAGTCAAAGGCCTCAGTGTTGAGTCAGGGAGTTTCTGTTGTCATGCTGCGCTGGGCTGCCTGACACAAGCAAGCAGTATCCTTAAAAAATGTCACAGAACCAGCTGCCATCGGGAGCCAAGCTATGCTTACATAGAGCTTTACTTGTGCTGGGCCCCTAGGACACTCTTTGTAACCTCTGAAGCACTGAGCAGAGTTTCCCTCAATCCGCAGCAGGAAAAGGAATACGGGATGGAAACGCAATCTGCCCAACCCCAGCATATTCTCCTATGTCACTCATTCATTCACCTCCTGATCCAGTCTATCTGTCATTAGGACACAGGTATTTAGCCTTCAGTGAGGTCTGGGTCGTGTTGGCCTAGCTATGATAACCATCACTTTAATTATCTGGACTCTGGAAAGCATGATCAGAATACTTACTTATCAGAGAACCCAGGCCCACCTAGTAGCCAGGCCCTAAGCAAAGCGGTCTTTACGCACAGCAGGAATACATGCAGCCTGCCCAACGTCATATTATATAGTTTAGGCATTAACCAACCTTGACTTTCCTATGACTATAGTGTAGGTCACGTATGCTCTATTTCCCATCTGTCTCACAGTGTAGGTCACATATAAACTAAGCCCTCTTCCTCATTTACTAGACCTCTCCTCCCTCAAAAAAAAAAAAAAAATCCTTTAAAAGTAGAACTTTGCTTTGTCTTGGCAGAATGAAACATCCCTTAAGGTCCTCCTACCTAAAATACACTGCGGCTCTCACCATGGTTAATAAACGGTCACCTGAAGGATGATTCAGCCCAGTACTTCTCTCTTCCTCCTGTCTTCTCCCTCCCTAAAACCTAACATTATGTTTAGTAAAAGCCCTGTTGCGCGCACGTGTGTGTGTGTGTGTGTGTGTGTGTGTGTGTGTGTGTGTGTGCACACTCAAGCATGTGTGCTGGGGATTCAGGGAAGGCCCATGCACAGGCTAAACACTTGCTCCCCTATGCTGCTATACTCCCATCCCTGTTAGCACTTTCTTGACACAAAGCATAACTGCTAATAAACAGTCAAAGTCAAAGCTGGATTCTTAACACTCATAATCACAAAGCCTTTAATTGCGACTTAAGCCCCATGGCTCTGAGTGATGCCACAGAAGATGGGCCATTGCTGGGAACTGCCAATCACCACTGACTGCCAGCACCAGCAGTGGGATAAAAACTGCTAGCTTTTTTAGCAGTGGTGATAGCATGACTGTGGGAATAGCTACTACCAGGGACAGAGTCTGCGGTTGCCATGTGATGATGCTGGGCAGTGTTGTTTTCAGCCCTGTGTTTTGCAGCTGTCTTTCGGGTTTTGTCTACACCCCCCACCCCCTACTCTGCCCAACCTTCAGTTCCCACTGCCAAGAGCTTGTGCTTTCTGTATTCCTGAGAATGGTTTCCTGGGAAACACAATTTTCAGTGTTAAAATCAGGACAGTCCTGGGCAAATGAGGACAGCTGGTCAGCCCAGTTATATATACAGAAGAGCCATTCTAGAAAGGCGTTAGAATAGGATGGCCCCTCTCACTGCCTCCGGTTGGCTCTCTTCTTGCTGTGTTAGCACCCAGGGACCAGAGAGAAAAACCTGAAAGATCCAGAGTCCTGGCTGCTGCTCTGCTATTTCCGCATCTCTTCTTGGTCCTGAAGCTGCAAACTGTGTGCAGTCTCCTTCCTTTCTCCTTGTCCCAGGCAGGAAGAGGCAGAAATTAGAGGGACAAACTCAAAGCTAGGACTCTGACATCATACACCCTCCAGACACCTTTGGTCTGGTGCCAGAGAGTCAAGTGGCACACGGCAGCTTCAGCTGGGAGCACGGAGCACTCACTGCCCCCAGTCTTCCATTCATTATGCCCTTCTCAGATGCCACCTCATCTGCTAACAATTTGGGACAGAAGAGAAAAACATCAAAAAAGTCTTGGTCCAGCTGGCGAGATGGCTCAGCAGGTAAGAGCACAGACTGCTCTTCCGAAGGTCCTCAGTTTGGATCCCAGCAACAACATAGTGGCTCACAACCACCCGTAATGAGATCTGACTCCCTCTTCTGATGCGTCTGAAGACGGCTACAGTGTATTATGCCGGAGCAAGCAGGGCTGTCCTGAGTTCAATTCCCAGCAACTACATGATGGCTCATGGCCATCTGTACAGCTACAGTGTACTCATACACATAAAATAAATAAATAAAAAAAATATGTTTTTAAAAAAAAAAGTCTTGGTCCTCAAAGAATCCAAAGGCCAAAGAGAAGTCCAGGTGATTAATTTTCTATAAATCAGTAATAAGCCAGCTATGGAAGAAATCATAAAAGCAACTGTAGTCACAATGAAACAGACTTAACTAAGGAAGTAAAACCCCTACAATGAAAATTACAAAACACTAATTAAAAAAATAAAGAAGGAAATATACAATCTTCCATGTTTGCAGATCAGAAGAATTAATATTGTTACAATGGCTCAAAGAGACTTGACTTGCTTTGAAAATCCAGTACAATGTATCAAAATACTAATACTAATCATACTCCTCAAAAAAACTAAAAAAAAAAATCTAAAGTTCATATGAAAGCACAAAAGGAGCTAAATAGCCAAAGTAATCATTTTAAGGTGTTTTAAATAATGTTTAATTATTTAGTGTGTGTGTATGTGTGTGTGCTTGTGTGTGTATACATATAACATGATATGTGCGTATAGAAGTCAGGATCTAGGAGGTTCTCTGCTTCATACCATGAGGGTTCCAGTGACCAAACTCAGGTCATCAGGTTTAGAGACAAATGCCTTTACCAGCTGAGCCATCTTGCCAGCCCCAAAAATAATCTTCAGGAAAACAAAAAACAAAAAACAAAACAAAACAAAACAAAACAGAATAAACCTGGAAGAATCACAGGACCTGACTTCAAGACATACTACAGAGCTGCAGCCGCCACAACACCATGAGAACACCATAAAAACGGACTCATAGCCAAAATAGGGATTCCAGAAATAAACCGACTCCTCTACAGCCAGCAGCTGTTCCACAAAGGCACACACAGGAAAGAGGACAGCCTAGACATCGAATGGTGCTGGGGACACTGGATAGCTACATGCAGAAGATGTAAACTTGAATGATGTCTCTTACCCTGTACCCTCCTCCCCACCACTGAAAATAGGTCAAAGAACTAGAGGATAGAGCAGAAACTCTGAGGCTACTAGAAGACACGTTTTCCAAATGGGGACAGTAAATGAATGGTTTTCTGACTCGGATCCCAGAGACACAGGGAAGAAAATCCAGAACTGACAAATGGGATCCTATCAAATGAAAAGGCTTCTCCTTGGGAGAGGAAATGATTAATAGGAAGAATGGACAACCTAAGAAATGTCAGAATGTATCTGTCAGCCAAGGTTTCATATCCAGAATGCATAAGGACCTCAAAAAGCAAAATTACAAACAGCAAGAACTCTAAGCTAAAAAATGGGCAGACATCTGAATAAAGCTTTCTCAAAAGAGAAATACAAATGGCCAGTAAACATATGAAAATGCTCAATACTATGAGCCATCAGGGACATACCCTTCCCCTCCAATAAAAAGTATCCGATTCTATTTCAACCCTATTAGAACAGCTATCATCAACACCCTACCAACAAATGCTGACGGGGAGGGGGAGGAGCAAAGAAATCTTTTATACACTGTTGGTGAGAATGTAAAGTAGTATAGCCATTGTGGAGATCACTAAAGAAATAAAAATAAAATTACTAAATGACTCAGCTAACTAAGTTCTAGGTGTATATCCAAATGAAATGAAATCAATTTAACAGATAAGAAGCCTGCACTTTTAAGAGCTCAGATCTGCCTCTGTGCCAGTTTATGAATGACCAGAAAATGAAAATGTGGCAGAAATACACAATGGGCTTTTTTTTTTTTATTCAGCCATTGACTATGATATCTTGTCATCTGCAGCAAGGTGGATGGAACTGAAGGGCACCGTGTTAAGTAAAACTAAGCCAGTCTCGGAAGACAGGTGCTGCATACACTTTCCTATATGTGGAAGCTGAAAAAAGTGAATTTGATAATACAATGATGATACCTGGGTTGGGAAGAGTGGGGACAGGAGTGTGTGTGTTGGATCTGCTCAGCGTACACTGCATGTACATGTCACGCCTAATAGAATGGCTGAATGTCATGGGGAGAGAGTGGGGAAAGAGCAGATAGGAAGAAAAGGAAACATGAACTGGACAAGAGGGCAGGTTTAACTTGCTGGGGACCTGGGACTGGCTTCCCTAGAATAGGAAGGAAGCCTGAACCAGCAACTACATACCCCAGATGACAAGTTCCTGCACTGCAAGGTCCCTGACATCCATTTCACAAGGTGCCAGCTTGAGGGCTTGCTCTGGAAACAAGCCGTTGTCATTTCCCACGAGCAATGAGAAGCACCCCCAAGGGTCCAGGGTCTGATGTGACCAGACAGCACCAGGGGGACAGGAGCCTGACACTCTCCTTAATGACCCTGAAGAGTTGGGGGTCAGACAGTTGTAGCTTAGCTGGTCCACATCCCAAAGCTTACACAGCAAAAATGCAAGGGGGAACTATGCCAGCAAAAAATATTTAACTCAGTGACAATAATTTATACTTGTTCATATTTACAAATAAACTGCCAACTAAGGACTCTTGACTACTCATTAAAAGAGGCCCACCCTCCAGGACCTGTACTTTGCAAGACTTAGCTGCTGTTTAATTGGCATAAAGTACAAAGCAAAGTATGGAAGGGTTGCATCTCTTTATACTCTGTAATTTTACTTTTTGGCTAATTTCAACTTTCCCTGTCCTCAATTAGTTTGACTTAGTGATGTTTTGTCACATGGAGGCTATGAAGTCCTGACTGTGTGTCTTAACTTGCTATCCAGGGGCACCAAAACTAACGCACTCTCAAAGTTTTAAGCAAGGAGAGAGTATAGCTTTTCTTTGGGGGGAAGTAATAGTAACTTCAAAAATATAACTTATATGGGCCAAAGAGCTCGCTCTGCTGGTAAGAGCTCTTGCTGCTCTTGCTGAGGACCTGGGTACCACTCCCAGCACCCACATAGTAGATCACAACCCAATGAACTGTAATTTCAGTTCCAGGTGGATCCAAATATCCTAACACCCTGCTGCTGACCTCCAAAGGCACAAAGCACACATGTGGCACACATAGATACATGCAAGCAAAACTATCACACCTGATATAAAAAAAAATCTAATAACAATTTAAAAATACAATTAATATCCTCAGCTATAATTTAGATATATTGAGGATCAAATTATAGTCTCTGGCCTCTATCTTCTAATAATAATAGAATATAATTATATATTTATTATATGGATATTAAACTAGATCATAAATTGATCCATTGGTATCCCTGGGGCTTCTAAGCCCAGAAACTCCTTAAGAATTCCCTTAGTTTCTTGATGTGGGGGATAAAGTGAAGGTTTTTGATCTGGTACACATTGATTTTAAATTGATATTATTATTTTGACTTTCTTTTTTTTTTTTTTTTTTTTTTGACACAAGATTTCTCTGTGTAGCCCTGTCTATCTTGGAACTCACTCTGTAGATCAGGTTGGCCTTGAACTCTGAGATTCATATGCCTTTGTCTTTCAAATGCTGGGATTAAAGGTATGCTGATACCATACCTGGTATTTTATTTTTTTATATGTATGGATATTATTTTGTGTGCATGTCTGTCTGTCTACCAGGTTCGTGCCTGGTGCCTGCCAAAGCCAGAGGCTGGTGTCAGACTCCCAGAAACTAGATCCCAGAGAAAAAGCTCTGCATCTTCTGTGCTTGGAAACGAGACCAATAGCCCAAGTTGTCATTGAGACCATAGAGACCACAGAGAACTGTTGGCTAGTGGACTCTGTAATTTTTGTAAGTAATATATAACTGGTATATAACTGCTAGATTTTTGTTTATTTCCCAGACTTCTGACTACATTGACAGCTAGCAGAAAGCTCTCACAAATATAATCTGTTATCTCCTTACCTAAACTCTGTTTCCACTAATTAAATGGTTCATATTTCCTCTTCTTGCTATGCCACTGTCCTAATATTATCTGAGTTCCTATAAATTTGCCTAACTCTAATAAAACATTCTACTATATGATCCAACTTTTTAATCTTGCTTCTTCTGCTCCACAAAAGGCTCATCTTAAAGACTGCTCATATTGTTAATTCATGTTATCTCTTTTATAAACTTATACGCTACAGAAAATCCACTCTGATCCTCCTCTCATGGACCAAATAGCCTCCATCCAGTTAAGTACATCTGCCTAAAGTTTCCACTTACTACCTATTCCAAAGGGTGAGATTCCTCTGGGTTTCAAATGTACATCTTAAGAAAAAAATTTCTCTCTCCAAAATGTATTTAATCTTATTCTCTACCTATAATAATGTGTTTCAACATCTTGTCAAGTCCAGGCACTTAACGACACCCAGGACAGCTCCAGAGAAGCAACCTTCAGATGCTCCATCTCCTGTCACAGACGCTTCTTACTGGACCTGTTCCTTCTGACCTATCCTAGATGGCTCCACAGGCCCTGGACAGCAAGGAAACAGCCAACTCTCCTAAGACTGGACAAACACCCCCATACCCGTTCCTCTAGGTTCTCCAGAGACACATCGTCCCAATGTCAGCATGAAGCAGTCAGATATCTCGATGACACTATTCCTGCTTTGCCATCACTTCTTTCTATTTTTTTCTTTCTTAACTAAACCAAAATGGGGGAATGTTAGCATTCTGTATAAACTCCACCCCCACAGATACCTGGCAGCAGCCTGCTTCTCTCCTTTGCCTCTTGCCCCTTTGTTCCCCCTTTCTCCCCATTCCCTTCCCCTTCTCTTCACATCATCATGGCTATCCCCTACTTCTCTACTCTCTCCTTCTCTCTGCCTTTCTCTGCCTCTGCTACTCTCTTAACTCCCCTCCCCATGCCCTAAATAAACTCTATTGTATACTATACTGACGTGTGTGTGTGTGTGTGTGTGTGTCTGGTCCCTCAGGGGGAAGGGATGCCTAGGCATGAGCCCAACGAGGCACACCCTTCCCCCACACCTTGCCAGAACATATTCTTATAGCTCATTCTCTTTTTATGATCACAACAGTTGTAAGCTGTCACCTAAGTACTAGAATCTTCATCTTCTAGAAGGGCAACCAGGGCTCTTAACAGTTGAGCTGTCTCTTTAGCCCTAAAAAGTGGCTTGTTTGTTTGTTTTAATTTTTATTACATTTGTGTGTGTGTGTGTGTGTGTGTGTGTGTGTGTCTCTTCGTGTGCCACTGAACATGTGTTAAAGTCAAAGAACAACTTGTGGGAATCAACTCTCGCCTTTCACCACATGCAACCTGGTATCAAACTAAGGTTGCCAGGCTGGGCAACAAGTGACTATACACTGACCCGGTTCATAGCCCAAGTTACCCATTCTGTAAGAGAGAAATGAAAGCCTTTGAGTTTTGAAATATCACACAGGAGTGCTGGCTTTGCCAGCTTTCTACTCCCTGTGTGTGGACAAACCCTGACTTCTCAAAACCAGGCTTATCAGTATAACTATTGTTTTGTACAAACACTGGTACTGTGAGGATTCAGTGAGCTTGGGGATGCGAAAGTACACAGGACTATTACACACACACACACACACACACACACACACACACACACGGTCATCTTTTTGCCCAACTGTCCTTTCCTTCCTGTTCTATTTAACTGTAGGCGGCTTTTTATTGGCACTCTTAGTTTTGATTACTAAATCAATGTAAAGTCAGAGAAGCTAACCACTTCCAAGATGAGGGAAGTTATCATTCGGCTTAAATTCCATTACTGAGCAGTTAATGTTCGCTGAGTGCTGGGCCCCAGTGGTGAAGGGCAGACAAAACAAAACAAAAACAAAAACAAAGACCCAAACAAACAAACCAACCCTCTGAACTCCCCAGTTGCCACTGTCATGGAGGAAGAATCGAGACCAAATATATTCATTTTTGATTGGTAGGATGTTTTAGAGAGAAAAATAAGGTGAAAGAGGAGGACAGGGGTGGGAAGGCAGGGGCCAGTCTGTAGATTCAGGAAGGTCTCATTAAGGAGACATCTGAAAAGAAGCTGGCAGTGATTACCAGGCTTGGGAGGTGGGGGAGGATGTGGTCAGTTTGAGAGGGGCAATCAGGCCAGTGAAAGCAGAGAGGGAGGAAAACAAGGAATCATCTGAGCCAGGGTGGATGTGCCAACCATGCTTTTCTCAATGTCAGACGAACACACTGTGGATACAGAACAGAGAAGGAAGTGAGAGAGCAAGAAGTCACACAGGGGCCAGCTGCAAATCACTTTAGGTGACTTCTGCGGGAGCTCAGGGTGGCTAGGTCAGGTAACATCAAGAGAGGTGACACCTATGGACTGCTGATGGACTCTGGGGCAAAGCAAACAGGGAGTGCTCAGAGTTGTATAGAAAGAAGCCAATGCCCAGGAAGAGAGCTTTGATTCTGAGCAGCAGGGTGAGTTGCCACTAAGGTGGAAAGACTCTGGGCCAGGCAAGTGTGGGAAAATGCAGGAACAAGCTGTACCAGTGTAATGGTGTAAGGGCTAGAGGCAGGTGCTGGACAGCCGAAAGGCCCTGAGGAACTGCCTGCAGGCGAGAAGAAGCCGCATTTTAGGGAAGAGTTCTCTGTTGGAGAAACTGCTAATCATCAAGGAAACATATAATTGGAAGCTGTAAGTGGTATAAGCTCCCAATGCTATAAGCACAGATACGGAGAAAGGACCCAAGAGCAGGCTCTGGGGTGAGCCAGTAGGGAATGGCCCGGGAGAGACAGCAAGGGTGACTGAGAATAAGCAGTCAGGAAGATGGAGTATAGTATTTGGGAAGCCAAGTGCCGAAAACCTTTGACAGAGAAGATTATCTGAGATCAACGTCAAATGCTATGTATGGCTGGGTTCAAAAAGGAAAGAGAAAACCAGCCAGAGCCGAATCAAACAGTTCTGAACTTTTTATAAGGGCAAGCTAAAGCTATATCTAATGAACTGAACTTGAGAGTTTTCCTGTGTATTTATCCCCCTGCTAACTCACTGAGGGGACAGCAGAGTTACTATAATCACATGCTAACACACATACACAGACGCATGCACACACGCATGCACGCACCTTAAGAAGCGGGCTGCCACACTGAGGCTCTCTCCTCTTCTGAACTTCCAGCGGAGACTGACATCAAAGCATACTTTCTAGTTAATTGGTCACCCCAGGAAGTCCAGAGAAACAAAAGCCCCAGGGACAGAAATCTCCCAGGAGATTGGAAAGGTGATTTCATCCTAGAGGAAGTCCTAAGAATAAACAGAAAAACTCTGAGAGGGCTGGGGTGAACTCCATGGGTGAGTTAGTTCTTGTCTACTCCGTGCAAGGTCTGGATTCCATTCCCCCAACACAGCAAAAGCCAACTGATTAATGAACTTAAAAAAGTTAAAACTCTTAAGTGAAACCTAGACGAAGAACCAAATTTAAACAGTACAGGTCAAAATTCAAAAGTACCACTAATCTAAGATGCCGCCGCTGCTGTTAGGTAGGACAGCAGGAGACGCTGGCTACATCCCTGTTCACCACGTGTCTGCAGCAGGGATAGGTCCTGACCTTCCTGTGTCCCCTCCCTCCCAGCTGTGCTCGCCCCTGGAACACAGAGGGGTCTCTTATCACCACCAACTGCCTACTTTCTGAAATTACCACCCGGAACGCACCACCTCAGCTAATTCAACCCTGCCTTTGCAACCTTCAATCCAGTGTCCACATTACCTCCACCGATACTTAATGAGCACCTGGCCACATCCCCTCCTGTCTTCTTTTTTATATTTATATTGGTGGTCGTAAGGATGAAACTGGGCCTTGAGCATGCTAACCTAACCACCACCAGGAAAAACATGCCCGGCTTCCCTTCTTCTCTTGTCATGCCTTCAAAGTCAAATTAAAATAAAGATGAGAGGTGGGTGCCTTTAACGCTAACAATCAGGAGGCACAGGCAGACCTATCTCTATTTGAGTTTGAGGCCAGCCTGATCTATAGCCAGCTCCAGGACAACCTGGGCTAAATAGTGAGGCCCTGTCTCAAAAGTAATAGAGTTGGCCTATGGCCTGCAGACTGGATCTTCCTCCTGGTCCTCTCTGATGTCTGCTTTCCAACTCAGTCCCACACAAATTGCTGCTTTGCCCGATCCTCCTCCAGGCCCTGATGGGACATATCACAGTCAGAAAAGGTGCTCCTCAACACCTGGCCTACAGGGCCACACACAGAAAACAAACAAACAAAACAACAACAGAAACAGAACATTGAGATGCAATTAGAGTAATGGCTGAGGAGGCAGTTTATAACTGTAAAACGTTCACATTAAAGCACAGAAAAGAGGTATATCCACATCTAACAAAGGCACAAAACCAGCTCTGTGGGTGAAGGAAAGTCCCATGAAGAATTGGTGCTGGGACGACTGAGCATCCAGACAAAAGCATAAGCCAGGTTGAGAACTCTGTAGGCTTTATAGAAAACAGACCAGAGGGTCCATTGTGAAACTAAAAAGCCGGTAAGGGGTAGGAAAATAAAATCCTTGGTCTCTAAGGTTAGACAAAAATTAGACTAGACACCAAATAGGAAAGTACACAAGAAGAAATCTAAAAAAAGACTGTAAAGTCTGTCTGCTAAAGACCTCAAGGAAGAAATGTAAGCTACAAACCGAGAGAGGACGTTGGTAAACTACATATCTAACAAGACGAAAAATACATAACGAACCCTCAAAACTCAACAGTTGAAAGCAGTTCTAGCCAGGCAATGGTGGTGCACGCCTTTAATCCCAGCATTTGGGAGGCAGAGGCAGGTGGATTTCTGAGTTGGAGGCCAGCCTGGTCTACAGAGTGAGTTCTAGGTCAGCCAGGGCTATACGGAGAAAACCTGTCTCAAAAAACCAAAAAACAAACAAACAAACAAACAAAAAAAACAAAAAAAAACCAAAAAAAAAAAGCAGTTATAATGAGAAATAAGAAGACCTCTCACTGAAGTGGGCAGTGCAGCAGTGCAGGTGGCTAGTAAACTCTGTGAAGATGATGAACATCACCAGCCACCTCTAACCCTCAGACGAATGTGAATTAAAACCACGCATCGGTAAGTAGCATCTATTGGTGACACTGCCAAAAGCTGAAGACTCATAAAACACAGGATGACCCAAAGATGGCTGGAGGAGGGGTGTGGAATATAGTCTAGTCACCCTGGGATATAGTTATAGTTTGGCGATGTCTCATAAACTACACATTCGAGTACCAGAACCAGAAAACGTACCATTAGACATTTATCCCAAGGAAATGAAGACTGAGATCCATACAAAAACATGCACACAAATATTCTCAGCAGCTTTCACTGTATCTCAAAACTGGAATGAGCCCAATATTTCTTCAACCGTAAATTGGTCAAATCAACTGTGTTCTGTTACTTATAGAAAGGACCACACTGGAGATCTACAATAACTTAGATCAATCACTAGGAAATTATGTTGAAGGATGCCAGTCCCAATGTTCCACACTGCTTAGAAAGGTTGATTCTGTTTATACACTATTTTGAAATGATACCATTTTATGAATCTGTCGTTACCAGTGAATAGGAGCTTGTTTATGGGGAGGAGAGAAGCTAGAGAAGGCAAACATAGTTGTGAAAAAGGTGACATCAGCAGCCAGGTATGGTGGCACACAGCACTAATCCCAGCAGAGCAGGAGGATCTCTTGAGTTAGAGATCTACAGATCACTCAGTTCTGGGACAGCCAGAGCTGGCTACACAGAGAAACCTTGTATACAAACAAAAAAGATGACATTAGTGTGGAAAGATACAATATATCTCCACTATGGACATAGATCCTACACAGGGATACAATTGAACACAACTTAATACATGAGAGCAAAATAAGATAGGGAAATCTGAACGTAATCAATATACTGCATCAGTGCTGGTGTCCTGATGGAGGTACAATATATGTATATATAAACCATTAACCACTGTGTGACACTGGACAAAATAAACAAGACATTTCTCTATATTTAGAGCTGTCTTTCTGTCCCTTTTGTCTCTCTGTCTTTCTCTTTTTCTCATTCATTCATTCATTCATTCATTTACTTACTTATTTATTTATTATTTGAGATATGTAGGCCTGGAACTGGCTATGTGTACCTAGCTGGCCTCCTCATAGATGTCCATCTACCTCTACCTCCTAAAAAATGGGACTAAAGGCATGAGTCACCACACTCAGTCTAGCTCTCTTTTATTTTTTTGATTGATTTAAATTTTATTGTATTATGATGAGAAAAGATGCATGATTTCAATTTATCTGAATTTGTTAACATTTAAAAACATATTTTAAGTAAATAGAATTACATCACATTCTTGTTTCCTTTTTGTAGGCTAACTCCTCTCAGAGACACTCCCCCCTTCAATACCTGCAATACCTTTCAGGGGTTTTTTTTGTCATATTCTTTAAAATTAATAAAATATTGTAACAATAAAAATGAATATTATAAAAATTATTTGATGTACAACAACAATCAATTGAATAGTCTTATGTAAATGTTTGTCTATAGCAATACTGAAAATACATACATTTTTCTCAATATAAATTTTAAATAACTCCAAACATATTAAGTGTATATTTTAAAATAATATATCACTACTAGTATTTTTTTAAATGAACATAAAAATTGATAAAGTATTTTTATTTGGTTGGTTTGGTTTTAGTAGAGCTTAAAATCTTGGCTCTTATTGTGGTACAAGCCCCCCCCACCAAAAAAAGAACAATTTTTAGAGATTGGATTTCATTGTAATAAGGCTGTACTTCAAAGGATTTTACTTCCATCGTAGCTAAGCTGAGAGTTGACAGTTCTGCTGCGCCCAGGAATGAATTGTAGGCATGATTTTTGGATACAGATTTCCTGCTATGGTCAAAGCTATTTGGCTTGAGTGATTGTCTTCATTCTCAGCGCACAGAGAACAGGTTACATTCATTTAAGAAATAGTGTGTGTATTAAGATGGTCTATCCATGAAGTCATTCACCAACTGTTTCAGTGAACAATGGTTCTGCTTGGAAGGGTGGCACAGACATTAGGTGAGGATAAGAATCTGGTTCATTGGCTGTAGTGATTTTGAAAAGCATTCGTCTCAGAGAAAGATTAACTTATAAAGACATCTTCTTCAAACTTGATACAATAGTTACAAACATCAAGCAAAGCATTCAGTCTCACTCTTTGTTGTTCTCTTACAAGCCACCTCCCAAGTTAATTGTCGACTTTTCTTTTGGCTGTATAACTACTTTTGAAATATGTAAGCTGTTCTGAAAACCATAGTATAGTTTAAAAATATCAAATAAACAATCCTACTAATAGAGAGGCTGAGATAGGAGAAGCATGGTTTTAAGATCTTTATGTGGTACCCAGCAAGACACTGTCATGTACAAACAACCAGAAAGTGTATTGGATTGTACAATATTGGACCTATTTCTCCAATTACCAAATTAGAGAGACCACTAGATAACCAAAAAATTTTCAATTCCTCATACTTTCGAATTTGAATCAATTAGGATAAGTTGGTAATATTAATTTTCAAATTAAGAGGTATTAAGAAAAAGTAATTGTTACTTCCTGTTATTTTTTGTTGTTAAGAGGTGGAATTATGTTTATGTGGGTTTGTTGAAAGGTTACTTTCTTGCTTCTTCTAGGGTGTAGTTTTGCACCTTTTGTTGATGTTTTCCATCTATTATCCTTTGTAGGGCTAGATTTGTGGAAAGCTATTATGTAAATTTCATTTTGTCATGGGATATCTTGTTTTCTCCATCTATGATAATTGAGAGTTTTGCTGGGCATAGTAGCCTGGGCTGGCATTTGTGTTCTTGTAGAGTCTGTATGACATCTGCCCAGGATCTTCTAGCTTTCATAGTCTCTGGTGAGAAGTCTAGCGTAATTCTGATAGGCCTGCCTTTATAGGTTACTTGACCTTTTTCCTTTACTGCTTTTAAAATTCTTTCTTTGTTTAGTGCATTTGGTGTTTTGATTATTATGTGACAGGAGGAATTTTTTTTCTGGTCCAGTCTATTTGGAGTTCTGTAAGCTTCTTGTATGTTCATGGGCATCTCTTTCTTTAGGTTAGGGAAGTTTTCTTCTATAATTTTGTTGAAGATATTTACTGGCCCATTACATTGGGAGTCTTCACTCTCTTCTATACATATTATCCTTAGGTTTGGTCTTCTCATTGTGTCCTGGATTTCCTGGATGTTTTGGGTTAGGAGCTTTTTGCTTTTTGCATTTTCTTTGACTGTTGTGTCAATGTTTTCTACGGTGTCTTCTGCCCCTGAGATTCTCTCTTCTATCTCTTGTATTCTGTTGGTGATGCTTGTATCTATGACTCCTGATCTCTTTCCTAGGTTTTGTAACTCCAGGGTTGTCTCCCTTTGTGATTTCTTTATTGTTTCTATTTCCATTTTTAGACCCTGGATGGTTTTGTTCATTTCATTCACCTGTTTTCCTGTACTTTTGAAGGGATTTTTGTGTTTTCTCTTTAAGGACTTCTAGCTGTTTACCTGTGTTTTCCTGTATTTCTTTGAGGGAGTTATTTATGTCTTTCTTAAAGTCTTGTATCATCATCGTGAGAAGTGATTTTAAATCTGAATCTTGCTTTTCTGGTGTGATGATGTGTCCAGGATTTGCAATGGTGGGAGAATTGGGTTCTGATGATGCCAAGTAACCTTGGTTTCTGTTTCTTATGTTCTTATGCTTGCCTCTGGCCATCTGGTTATCTCCAGTGCTACCTGCCCTGGCTAAATCTGACTGGGGCTTGTTCTACCTGTGATGTTGGTTGTGTCAGAACTCCTCAGAGTCAAGCTGTCTCTGTGATCCTGTGATTCTGGGATCCTGAGCCTGTTAGAGTGCCTAGGAGTGGAGCTTCCATTGGGGGTTGTGGGACTGGCTGCAAATTTGCGCCTAAGGTCTGCTCAGAGCACCAACCCAGACAGCCTGGAAGGAACCCGTGCCTGCTGGCGGAGTTCCTGTGTGCCTGGGTCCTGCTGGTCACAGTTACTCCCAGTGTTGGGGCAGATGTTATGTCCTCCTCACCTCTGATCCTGGGCTTGTTAGAGTGTCTGGGAGTAGAGCTTCCTCTGGGTGTTGTGCAGAATTTGTGCCCAAGGTCTGCTCAAGGCACTGGCCCAGACAAAGCAGAGCAGTTCTTTTTTTAAAAAAAGTTAAGACGGGATCTTCTTGCTTTACAGTCCTGGTTGGTCTAGAATTGGCTATGTAGATCAGCTATTACTCTAGCAGCTCAGCTTGTCTCCACTTATTCCAGGTTTACTGGGCTTGTGTAAGATTTGAAACAGAGTCCCCAAACTTTTGCAGGCCCCCAGACCTTAGCACAACTGACTCCATGATGGACGTGCCATGAAGGCCATAAAACTCAGCATCCATACTGCATCACCTGCCACAAATGAAAACAAAGGCCTAATCCACCAAAGTCCATAGTGCTGGGAAAGTCTCTACATGCACCAACCCTGCTTTTTTGCTTCTGTAGTTCTGCTTGTGTCTAACTGTTCATGTTAAATGAAGTATGTCAACCCAGGACATGTTTTTTATGCTTAAGTGCTCTCCCTGAGAAAGGCTTGGGGCTACACTTGGACTCAGAACACTCAATATAGTCTCGGCAGGCTAACAAAGAGTTTCTCTTGGCTTAAAGCCATGTCTGAACGAACAGTCTTCTCTGGTGACTACTCTACAAGTGTGACACTCAAGGATCTTTACGGCTTCCATACTCTTGGGGAGGGAGAGGCTAGACCACCCGGTCATTTTCAAGGACTTCCTGAAGCTATTTTATGTTGTTTACTTCCTGTCTTATGAGCGATCCTGCAGGGTCCATCTTTCAATCTCAAAGGAAACTGCAACCCAACAGCTTCTGAAAGGAACTTTCTGAAAGGGGCTTTCTGAAAGGAAGTTCCAGGTTCAACAGGAGACCCTTTCTCAAAACTTAAGGCAGGAGGAGTAAAGGAAGACACCAATGCTGACCTCTGGTCTCTCCACATGTGTGTACACATGTGCACAGATGCATTCCACATACACTTGGATATATAGATATGAATATATAAAAAACATACACAGAGGTTGTATAAAGAGTGACATAGTAGCTTTTGATTTCGGTTTTGGTTTTTGGTTTTTGGTTTTTGAAGACAGGGTTTCTCTGTGTAGCTCTGGCTGTCCTAGAAGCTGCTCTGTAGACCAGGATGGCCTTAAACTTAAGAGATCACCTTCCTCTGCCTCCCAAGTGCTGGAATTAAAGGCGTGTGCCACTATCCCTGCTAAGGGTTATATACTCTTGGAGGTGGCTCTATTTTTATTCTTCAGCACAATATAGCCTTACTTTAAAAACTGAATGAGAAGAATACATGTCCTGTGATTACTTATCAATATATCAAAAGTAAAATAAAGTGCATTCCTAAATTCAAAGCTCTATAACACTCAGTTTCATGAGGTTTGTAAAGTTGCTTGTCTTCAGGATCTTGAAAGCAATTTCCTTGTGTCAAAACTCAAAACTTTCTGAAATAAAAATGTCTTTGCTAGGAATGACTTACACTATATTATTCTTCATTGCATGCTGATAAATTGTCAGTGGGGTCTTTTTAAAGAGAAATTACATCTAAGTAGGGACAATAGATCTGCGTTGCATGACACCACCACAGACTGCCAAGAACCCTCTTAAGAAAACAGGTACATAGCCAGGTGTGGTGGCACACACCTTTAATCCAGCACTTGGGAAACAGAGGAAGGCATATTTCTGTGAGTTTGAGGTCAGCCTGGTCTACAAAGGGAGTTCCAGGACAGACAGGGCTGTTATACAGAAAAACTCTGTCTCAAAACACTAAGATAGATGACAGATAGATAGATAGATAGATAGATAGATAGATAGATAGGCAGGCAGGCAGAGAAGCTAATTAAATTTAAGAAGAAAGAAACCCAGTACATATGTAAGCCAGGAGTAATGGTATACACCTTATTTCAGCAAAGGCAGGAGGATCACTGAGTTTCAGGACTTCTAGAGTTACACAGAGAAACGCTGTCTCAAAAAACGAAACAAAAACAGAGAGAAAGAAAAAGAAAACTAATATGTTATTGTGCTTCCACTCTGTTGTCCTACAACATGACCAAGACATTCTCTTGCCATGTCATTTTCTACTTGTAAAATACATATTTCCTCAAATTTAAGTTTATGTGCAAAATGAAATGTTTTTATCTACTATATAAAAATCTGTATTTATATATATGTATATATATATAATTAATTCTCTCTATGTAAGACAATGTTATACATAATATACACACATGTATACATACATAGATATATATGCATATATGTATATATTGATTTATAATATAAGTCACAGGAGATGGTCCATGTGCTACAAGATGGCTTCTATGATAAGACAGACCGTAAGCATTAGAGTCCATTTCTTTGGCTATATGTTCTGGATATGAGGGTGATCATCCTGGATTCCTATAATGGAATCTAAACTGATGTCAAATGTTCTTATCCAAGTGAGACGGAGGTTTGTCAGAGGCAGAGGAGGGCAACATGAAGACAGATATAAAGATTGGAGAGACTCAAGGGGACACGTACCAGTATGGCCACCAAAAGCTGAACTCGACAGGGAACACATTCTCCTTTGGGTCTTCCAGGGGAAGGCATCCATGCCAGATTTTGAACCTCTCCAGACATAAATACTTCTTAATAAATCTAAAACTAATAATGGAGAGTATTTCTGTAACTTTGGGTTGGGGAAGGTGACTGTAAATATGACATCGAATGAAGAAGTTGGAAGCATCCAGTATATAAAAATTACTTAGGTCTGCAAATAAGAAACTTCCTGAATTGGTGACTGTCCTATAAAAGTTAGAACTGGGTTGATGGGAAGTAGCTGAGGGGAAGAGCAGAGCTTGAGGAGGAAGATGGCGGCCCCTTAGGCTTGTCCCCCGGGGTTGTTCCTCACACCTGTGAACTCCTCACCACCTCTCCTGGACTTTTGATGAGGGGAAAGTGACATCGTCGAGTCAAGCAGCTGGTGAGGGACAGAGTCACCTCGTAGACAGATGGACCTAATGGCTTCTGGAGACCCCCTAAGGGTCAGCGTTCCTCAGGCTTCTGGAGGGAGATGGGCGCTGGACATGCACTGAGTACAGTTATCAACCCTGATGACAGGGTATTTGAACAAGTTAGCAGGGGTTGCACAGCCTTTGAGGAATGATCTCAGGAGGACTTCAGCCCAGAACTAACCTTAAACGCATTTCAAGAGCTGCACAATCCTCAAGTCCAGCAAGGCTCCCCGCATGTGTTACCCTTCTCTACCAAACGTTGACATGACAGGTGACCCTGAAATTACCACCTGTTGCTCTGTACTGGCTGGGTTTGTGTGTCGACTTGACACAGGCTGGAGTCATCACAGAGAAAGGAGCTTCAGTTGGGGAAATGCTTCCATGAGATCCAGCTGTGGGGCATTTTCTCAATCAGTGATTGGGGGGAGGGGGGTGCTCTTTATAGATGGTACCTTCCCTGGGCTAGTAGTCTTGGGTTCTTTAAGTAAGCAAGCTGAGAAAGCCAGGGGAAGCAAGCCAGTAAGTAATATCCCTCCATGGCCTCTGGATTAGCTCCTGCTTCCTGACCTACTTGAATTCCAGTCCTGACTTCCTTAGTAACCAACAGCAGTGTGGGAAGTGTCAACTGAATAAACCCTTTCCTCCCAACTTGCTTCTTGGTCATGATGTCTGTGCAGGAATAGAAACCCTGACTAAGACATGTACCCATCAGAAAAACCTGGAATCAGATTTCTAGAAATTTCTTTCTCATCATTCCTCCCTCTCAATTTTATTTTCTTTAATCTGGTGTGTCAGAAGACAGCTACAGTATACTTATGTATAATAATAAATAAATCTTTTTTAAAAAAAAAGAAAGCATTTAATTGAGGGCTTGCTTACAGTTTCAGAGGGTTAGTCCATCATCATCATGGTGAGAAGCAGACAGGCATGATGCTAGAGCAGTAGCTGAGAGCTTGTGTCCTGATCCACGGTAGCAGGCAGAGAGACAGAGCCTGACCTGAGCTTTTGAAACCTCAGAGCCCACCCCCAGTGATAAATCTCCTCCAACAAGGCCGCATCTCCTAATCCTTCTCAAACAGTTCTTCTCAGGATGAAGTATTCAATCATATGAGCCTATGGGCTCTATTCTCATTTAAATCACAACAGAAGACTTTTACTCATGGTGGAAATGCTTGCCCCTCGCCCGGATCAAGGTGAAGATGAACTTCCAGATGCTGTCAATTCAGATTTCATTACTGGTTAATACCCAGCATAATTTGTAGTGTCTGCAAAGACTCAAATGTTTGGAGTTACTTCTCTGACCTTCAGAACTGTCCTTGTATATGTGTACAGCTATATATAAACCATCATTTGAAACTACAGAAGGAGGAGGAGCAGGAGGAGAACAAGAAGGAGAAGGAGGAGGAGAGAAGAACAACAACAAGAAGAAACAAGAGGAGGAGAAGTAAGAAGAAACAAGAGGAGGAGGAGTAAGAAGAGAAGGAAAAGAAAGAGGAAGAAGAGGAGGAAGAGAAAGGAAAAGGAGGAGAAAGAGGAGAAGGAGGAGGAGGAGGAGGAGGAGGAGGAGGAGGAGGAGGAGGAGGAGGAGGAGGAAGAGAAAGGAAGAGGAAAAGAAAGAGGAGGAGGAGGAGGTAGAGGAGGAAGAGGAGGAGGAGGACAAGCTGTCACCTGGGGAACTTTAAAAGAACTATAGAGACAAAACTGGGGTGGGAGGCAGTGAGGCAGTTTGGGCTAAAGGTAGACTGAGAAGATAGAGGTAAAGAAGTATTGTTATGATAAGCAGAGGATCCCTAGCTCAGGAGGCTGAGTTGCAGCAACCCTACAAACAAGAACAGTCTGTGTTCTCTTGAGAAGAAAATGAAAAAGAGGTATGGGGGAGGGACAGGAAAAGGAAGAGGACCCATAGAAGCAAGAAAGGTCTTCCTGCTTTACAAATAGAAATGGCCAATCACTGTGAGGGCTCTACTCATGATAGCCAATCACTGTAGAGCAAATGTCCTGTGAAGCTTTCCAACTGTGTGCCTCAAAAGAATTGATGTTCTCTTGGGCGTGTTGTGATTTGGATCTTAAATGTTCCCCCAAAGGCTCATGTGTTAAAAGGTTTGGTCTCCAGCCCATGACACTATTGGGAAGGAAGGTGGTGGGCTTTCAGGAGGTAGGTGGGGCCTAATGCATAGAACTTAGGTCATCTGGAGAGTGCCCTTGAAGGAACTTTGAGACCCTGGCATGAATGCTTCTTCCTGTTAGGTTGGTTTTCAGGTCTTTTATCGTCTCATAGAAATGGAAAGCTGCCGAGTAGAGCAGGTATAGGAGGTAAATAGGGATTCCATTTCTCCTATCTCCTCATCCTGGTCCTCTCTTCCCCAGCAGTGTAAGGCTTTGCTTTTCCTCCCACCCTCCCTCCTCTATTCTGAGCACACAGAAGACATTTCATCCGAGCGAGCAACAAGTCCCTGTTACTATAGTATCTGAAGATCATTGCGGTGACTCAGGAATTAGAAATGATGTTCTGAAGGATGCCGTTCAGTCAAGTGCTATTAATGGCATCAAGAAATGAGTCTCTAAAGGGCAAGAAAACACTCAGGAATAAGCCCTTATTTTCTTGATTCTTGATTTCTTGGTTTCTATAAAGCCACATTTTTACCACTCAGTTTCCATTCTGCCTTTAGGGACTGTACAGGGGCAAATAATGATGAAGGGGAGACCACAACCATGGGCTGTGGGTGTTAGTCTCCCACTCCGACTCCGCACCTCCAGCTGTGTCACCGTGTCAAAGTTCAGGGCGTGTACTGATGCAGTCACACATCACAAGTCACAAAGAATACACTACGGAGAGAGATCAAAATGCCATCTTCACAAGTCTGAGCAGCTATCACAAAAATACCACAGGCCACAGACTCAGTAACTTAAATAATATTAATTACTTTTTCTTTCTTCATATTATTATTATTATTATTATTATTATTATTATTATTATTATTATTATATTGGCGTGTGCTGTTTTTGAGACAGGGTCTCACTATCCAGCTCTGGCTGTCCTGGAATTCATTATGTAGAGCAGGGTGGCCTGGAACTCACAGTGATCCACCTGCTTCTGCCTCCTGAGTGCTGGGATTAAAGGCCTGTGCCTCCGTACTCAGCTAGAAATTAATTTCTTATAGTTCTTTTTTTTTTTTTTTTTCAAGACAGGGTTTCTCTGTGTAGTCCTGGCTGTCCTGGAACTCACTCTGTAGACCAGGCTGGCCTCGAACTCAGAAATCTGCCTGCCTCTGCCTCCCAAGTGCTTGGGATTAAAGGCATGAGCCACCACCGCCCAATTTCTCATAGTTCTGAAGACTAGAAATCGAGAATCAGAGTGCTAGCATGGGTCAGATCCCTGATTCCAGAGTGGAGATGAGTTCTCTTCTCCCTCTAATTTCCCACAGTTGGGAACAGAGGAGCAGTGATCCACTCCTAAGAGCAGTGATCCACTCCTAAGAGCAGTGATCCACTCCTGTGGAGGCTGTCCTCCTGACCTAATCACCACTCAGGGGCAGCTCTTCAAAACACCATCGCTTTGGCAGTAGGAGAAAGCACAGATATTTAGGCCCAACCATGGGTACTGGGTACACCAAATAAGAATGTGAACTGATGAATTACAAGCGCTGTGTTCATAACTTTTAAAATTAATAGACTATTGATAGTCATTTCCTAATGCCTTGACACTGATTTGCTGTGTACATCATCCTCCACGATAAAGACTTGGTGGGCAGCCCAAGAAGGAACAGCATGAGTTTAAGGACAGCCTAGGCTACGTAGAGAGACTTGGTCCCCCTAACAAATGACTGTAAGATACTCAGTGAAGTATCTGTAAAGTGCAGCTTGTCTTCAGAGGCCTCTGAGCCTAGACAAGAATTCAGAAACCATAAAATCCACATCCTTTGTTTTACAAATAAGGGGAACCAGAAGTCCCATGACGAACGCACACTGGGTCACAGTGGGAAAGGCAAACCAGAGCCTTCGCTGCCTTCTGTAAGGGTCTGATTCTAACAGTGTAGGGCCTAGATCCCAGTAGACATGGAGTCAAATGCTGAACCTCTCAGTTCCTTGTGAGCAAAATGGCTAAAGGCTATGTATTACTTCAACTGAATCTAATATGATTAAAAAGTCAAGTTAAAATTAGAGAGACAAGCCAGGCGGTGGTGGTGCACGCCTTTAATCCCAGCACTTGGGAGGCAGAGGCAGGTGGATTTCTGAGTTCGAGGACAGCCTGGTCTACAGAGTGAGTTCCAAGACAGCAGGACTATACAGAGAAACCCTGTTTCAGAAAAAACAAAAAGCAAAACAAAACGAAAAAAACGAAAGAAAAACAAACAAACAAAAATATTAGAGAGACAAACACTCTGCACTCATTTTATACATGGGGATTTTTTTTTAAGACAACTTCTCTGGGTAGCCTTTGTGTAGCTGTTTGTCTTAGGGTTTCTATTCCTGCACAAACATCATGACCAGAAGCAAGTTGGGGAGGAAAGGGTTTATTCAGCTTACTTCTACACTGCTGTTCATCACCACAGGAAGTCAGGACTGGAACTCAAGCAGGCCAGGAAGCAGGAGCTGATGCAGAGGCCATGGAGGGATGCTACTTACTGGCTTGCTTAGCCTGCTTTCTTATAGAACCCAGGACTACCAGCCCAGGGACGGCACCACCCACAATGGGCCCACTCACCCTTGATCATTAATTGAGAAAATGCCTTACAGCTGTATCTCATGGAGGCATTTCCTCAAGGGAGGCTCCTTTCTCTGTGAGTGTATGTCAGCTTGTTGTCAAGTTGACACACAAAACCAGCCAGTACACTGTCCTAGATCTGGCTCTATAGACCAGACTGGCTTGGAACTCAGAGATCCACCTGCCTCTGCCTCCTGAGAGACTAAATGGGGTATTCAAACTACAAAGTAGACAACTATTTTGGGCTATATTATCACTTAAAGATATGTGATAAGCACATATCAAAAATGGAAATTCTGCTGGAAATTAAAATAATGAATAGTCTGTGTTCACTATTACAAGTTAAGCAAGCCAGGCCCGACAGTGTGAGTTTATAATATCCCAATGACCTGGGAGGCTGAAGCAGGAGGTTCAAAAGTTCCAGGCCAGCATGGGGACTTAATGAGATTCTGACTCAAAACAAAACGCAAATAAAATGAGGGGTTAAGGAGAGCCTGAGTAGCCATCAGGTGGGCCGTTAGATTTAAGAATGGGAAAACCTGTCCTAAGCTCATTGACAGAGGGCAAGCTTAGCATATATGTAAGGCCTTAGAGTCAATCCCCTGGTACAGTCTGAAGCAAACAAACAAACAAAATAGAAAACAAACAATGGATCAGTAACGAACCCCACACAAATAGGCTGTATTTCCAGTTGGATCTTACCAAATGTCCCTTCATTTCTGAGGTTATTGTTACTATTATTAGAGGGTTCTGTTAACCACAAATGGTTCTGTTCTGTTTCCATCTTCAGACTACCCAGATTTGTGCCTCTAACTGTTCTGCTGATTTTGTTCTTGCCAGTGTTCTTACAGTGACAGCTCAATTCTAACACTTCAGGTAAAAACAAATGTACACAAACAGTGACAGGCCTTACCTCCACAGGAACCACTGGCAGGACTCCCCATGTCTGCAGAAAACAGTCCTGAAGTGTGATGGAACTTGGGATCACAAACTGTGCTCAGCCAGGTCATGCCACCACCACCCCATTTAGAAACCCCCTTTGTCTGCTTTCTGCTTTTAATTTGACTCTTCTAATTAGCTTATTGAGGATAGATGGTTGGACCTGTTTGGGGCATAGATTGTGGCCCGCCATTTTGATAAAAAAGTATAAAGGCAGAGCCATCAAGCCTGAGACACCCTGGTAGTTTATGCAGTGATAAAAGATGGTGGTGGTGCACACCTTTATTCCTAGTGCTCAGGATGTAGACGTGGATCTCTGTGAGTCCAAGCCCAGACTGGTTTACACAGATAATTCCAGGACAGAGCTTTCACACAGAGAAACCCTGTCTTAACTTCCCCTGATCACCCCAAACACAAAAAATAAATAGATAGATAGATAGATAGATAGATAGATAGATAGACAGACAGACAGACAGACAGACAGACAGACAATTAAAATTCAGATGATGGGGCTAGAGAGACAGACACCTCAGTAGTTAAGAGCACTGGCTATTCTTCCAGAAGACCTGAGTTCAATTCCCGGCACCCTCATGGCAGCTGTAACTGCAGTACCAGGGGATCTGACAACCTCTTTTGTCTTCTGTAGGTACAGTATACTGGCTGGTTTTGACACAAGCTAGAATTATCACAGAGAAAGCAGCTTCAGTTGAGGAAATACCTCCATGAGATCCAACTGTAAGGTATTTTCTCAATTAGTGATCAAGGGGGTAGGGCCCCTTGTGGGTAGTGCCATCCCTGGGCTGGTAGTCTTGGGTTCTATAAGAAAGCAGGCTGAGCAAGCCAGGAGAAGCAAGCCAGCAAGGAACATCCCTCCATGGCCTCTGCATCAGCTCCTGCTTCCTGACCTGCTTGAGTGTCAGTCCTGACTTCCTGTGGTGATGAACAGCAACATGGAAGTGTAAGCTGAATAAACCCTTTCCTCCCCAACTTGCTTCTTGGTCAGGATATTTGTGCAGGAATAGAAACTCTGATGAAGACATACAGATATACACAGGCACACGTATAGATGGGACATTCACATACATTTAAAAAATAAACTAAAATTCAAATGGTTTCCCAAACAACATGATGTTTCAATTTTCAATAGATATATTTACATAGTGTATATATATATATTAGGTTCTTTTGCATTCCAGTGTATCTGAAATGAGGAGCAGAAGCCTAAGTGGTTATGCAGTTGACTATTAATTTTATTTGATTGGTTTTTCGAGATAGGGTTTCTTTGTGTAACAATCCTGGTTGTCCTGTAATTTGCCCTGTAGATCAGGCTGGTCACAAAGCTCTGCCTCCCAGGGCTTGGATTAAAGCTGTGTACCACCGTGGCCACCTGGCAAGTCATTATGTTGTTTTAAGAATGGAAAAACTTTCTATTGCCGGGTGGTGGTAGTGCACACCTTCAGTCCCAGCACTTGGGAGGCAGAGGCAGGCAGATTTCTGAGTTTGAGGCCAGCCTGGTCTACAAAGTGAGCTCCAGGACTGCCAGGGCTATACTGAGAAACTCTGTCTCGAAAAACCTTTCAAAAAAAAAAAAACCAAAAACCAAAAAACAAAAAAAACAAAAAACCAACCAAACAACAACAACAAAAAACAACTTTCTATTTATCTAAAGTCCTAGCACATCCAAAAATATGAGATTGCTGTCAGGAATTTGCTCATAGATCTCTGTTGGCTGTCTAAACTGGAAAATAAACTTTTATTTCTCCCCACACTGAGAAACAAAAAAGACTCTATCGTTGGCTTTATTTTCATGTTTAAACTCAACAATTTTTATGGCTCAATGAGAAAACAACTTAGGGGAATAAAACAATTCAGGACTTCTCCAAAAATACTTTGGCTACTACTGAATGAAGCCACGGGGACATATGATTGAAAGTAATAGAGTTAAACCTGGGCAAGCATCCTTGCTGTGAAGCCAGGCCCAGACCTACCTAACCATATTCTCAATGTCTATTCAGCAGAGGGCACCCCTTTTCTTATTCTCTATAGGGGCTCTCTGCTTACCCACTCTGTACCCTGTACTACTGCCCAGAGGATCCCAGGGTGGAATTATGACACACCTATCCAGAGGTGCCCTAATATCTGCATAGCCACATGTGAAAACCAAAACTACATTTCATATGTGCTCTAGGCAAGAGTTCATTTCATAATCACAAAGGGTATTGAAGGCAGAGTCCGAGACACCTGCTAATCCTCCTGATGCTCATTCATGGCACACGTGTGTTTTAGACAAATTCTCAAAAGGATTTTTGTAAAAAATGGTTTTACTAAGCTAAGGTTCACATTGTGTAAAATTAACCCATTCAAAGTATACAGTTTGGGTTTCCATATAGTCATAAAATTGTGCAGCTATCATTACTTAATTCTATAATTGTAAGGCCCCCATAAAGAAATTTATGCCTGCTAGCAGCCACCAGCAAGTCTCAAGACCCAGTAACCACAAATCCATTTTCTATAGCTAGGAATTTGCCAATTCTGAACTCATAATTGATGTATGTGTATCTTTTGGGAACTGGCTTCTTTCATTCTACATAATCCTTGCAAGGTTTATTCCCAGTGCCACATGTATCTGTATTGTTTCTTTTCACTCTGTCCTAGTCACTCTTCCACTGCTGTGAGGAGACACCATGACCAAGATAACTCTTATAAAAGGAAGCACTTAACTGAGGACTGGCTTACGATTTGAGAAACTTAGTCCATTATCATCATGGTGGGGAGCATGGTAGGCTGCAGGCAGGCATGGTGCTAGAGAGATATTTTGGAACCACATCCTGACCCATAGGCAAGGGGACAGGGACAGGTATGGGCTTTTGAAACCTCAAAGCTCACTCCAAGGGATACACTTCCTTCCACAAGGCCACATACCTACTGCAACAGGCCATATCTCCTAATCCTTCTCAAACAGTGCCACTCCCTGATAACTAAGCATTCCAATATATCAGCCTATGGGGACCATTCTTATTCAAACAACCATACATTCTAAACATTATTTTGTTAGATAAGCCAAATTTTTTAATCAACATTTGGCTTGTTCCCATTTCTTTACTATCATGAAAGAGTTTGCTATGCATATTCATCTAAAACACATAAGGTTATATGCTTTCAGTTATTGTATCTATGCACCACCCCAGGAACATATACATTGCTAGGTCACATGACAACTGCCTTTTTTCTAAAAGCCTGCAAGCTGTTTTCCACAGCAGCTCCACTCTTCATTGCTACCAGCACCCAGGAGACTTCCAATTCTTCCACTCTCTTGCCAACACTTGTGACTGTTTGTCTCTTCGATCAGAGCCATCCTAGTGGATGTGAAGTGGCATGTCACAGTGACACTTCACTGTGGAAGTCACTTCATTGTGACTTTGATGCCCCTGAGATATAGAACATCTTTTCTAGTGTCTCTTAGCCATTCATATGTTTTCTCTGGTGTTATGATTCGGCTATCCCCTAAATCCTTATCAAATATATGATCTGCAAATACTTTCTCCAACTACGTGAGTTGTCCTCTTATTGTGTTGATAGTATCATCAGAAGTTGTCCTTAGATGGATGAAATATAATTTATTGTTTCTATCATTAATGCACAGTATCATATCCAAGAAAGTATTCTTTAATCCAAGCTGAGGATGATTTATTCTTGTTTCCTCCTAAGGGTTATACACTTTTAGCTCTTAATTCAGGTCTATGACATGACTCACTCTGAGTTAATTTTTGTGTACGATGTGACATAAGGGTCTAACTGTATTCCTTTGCATGTGGCTAAACTCTCCTACCAACATTTGTTGAATTCCAAGTGATTTAAAAATAATATTTTAGATCTGAACATGGTGGTACATATCTTTAATCCCAGCACTTGGGAGGCAGAGGCAGGTGGATCTCTGAGATCATACCCAGCCTGGTCTACAGTGTGAGTTTCAGGACTTGGCGGCAGTAAGTGCTTTTCTCTGCTAAGCAATCTTGCTGGCCCCAAGTGATTTTAATACATACTTCTAACTAAGAATCCACTAACCAGACAGTAGTGGTGCACACCTTTAGTCCCAGCACTTGGGAGGCAGAGAGGAGGCTGATGAACCTCTGTGAATTCAAAGCCAGCCTGGTCTACAGAGCAAGTTCTAGGAAAATTTTTTAATTATAAATAAAAATAAAATAATCTACTAAATTCTAGTCTAATGTCTTCACTTTATTGATTTAAAAAAATGTAATACTAAGAGGGATTACCTTAAAACTACTTTGTATCTGGAGCTTAAAGAATGACTGAAAGGAAGAGAAGATTTTGCTCTTATTTGGATTTCAAGCATCTCCTCATAGGTTGCTGAAGATTAACAGCAGCAAAGTACAGAGTGTAATTATAAGAAGTGACTGATTAAGTCACATATGGTGATTTAAAGCATGATTCACCAAAGAGCATCATTGTACAGAACAGGTTGAGTGAGGGAAGTGAGGCTCCCTGGACAGGATGCTGTGGGAAGCTCTAGGAGCTAGCTACCTGGTGTGGAGAAACTATCACTGAGAACAGAGGAAAGAGGGGGTGACAGGAGAGGAGGCCAAGGCACAGCTGCAGCAGAGCCAAAGGCTCCCTGCATAACAGGCTGTAGACCAGAGTACTGGTGCTGGTCCTGGGGAGGCAACCACAGAAATGTGGTCAGCTGCCTTATGAATGATGGGTCACAGGAGGCAGCCGAGAAGTATGGAGGAGATTCTTGCAATATCTCCTGATGAGCACCTAGTTCTCAGCCCGCAGCCAGCTCTAAGAACTCTCCATCTAAACTGGTAGATGTGTTCTGAACTAGAAGAATTGTGTTTGTTCTTTTAAATCTTTCTCTAGAATACCAAATGGGGGAAGATGGAGACAAGCTTTCCCTACAATACTCCAGCCCCAGCACAGTTGGTCCACGTGCCCAGGCAGAAATACTCATTCATGTACCCCACCGGGTCCTGGTAAGAACTTATTCCAGTTTATGGCCTGTCTCTATGCTAATGAAACCACATAAAGAGAGAAAACAGAACATGTATGTGTGCCCAGAACAAGTCAGAGAGTGTGTGGACAGGGGCTGGTCTTCAGAGGTAAGAAAATGCAGGAGACTTCAGAGCACCTGACCCAGAATGCAGACAACACATCTGTGTTAGCTTGCTTACTAAACACGGTCTTGAGCTCCTGGCTTCTCATGCAGCAATGAAAACATATTGTCTCACCAAACATTTTCTGACATGTGTTTTTCTTCTTCATGAAGCTGTGGCAAGCAGACCTTCCAGCAATATGAGCAGTGGAGGTTTTGGCTTTATTCTTCAATATTCTCCTGAGGATTGTGAGCACAGGCAATGGTATCTAATCACCTTTATTTGTCTTAAATGGGAGGTTTTCAAAAGAAAAGACTTGTCATTTTCAGGATGAAGAAACTGCCTCTGGCTCTAAGATAACTTACATTTACATTTTCTCTGTGCCCAAGTCACCTGTGTCTTTTTTTTCTTTTTCTTTTTCTTTTTTTTTTTTTTTGGAGACAGGGTTTCTCTGTATAGCCCTGGCTGTCCTGGATCTCACTCTGTAGACCAGGCTGGCCTCGAACTCAGAAATCCACCTGCCTCTGCCTTCCAAGTGCTGGGATTAAAGGCGTGTGCCACTACCGCCCGGCCACCTGAGTCTTCTTGCTTCTCGAGTGTGTACCCACTGAGCATAGGCACTGTCTGTCTCAGTTGTGTAAGCAAGGGCTTGACAAGGTTGCAGGTCCCCAGGAAGTGGCAATTACTGAGACTCGCTGGACTTTCTGACTGCCAGTGCCATGTATCTCTGCTCTCTTGGGCTTCAGATTCCTGCACAGCACTGGGCCAATTAAGACAAAAATGAAGGTAGAGGAGAAGGCCCTGGAAGCTGATCCCCAATGGTTTACTGTCCGTTCTATGGAGCTAGGATTGGTCAGATCCCTGTGCGTCTTCCTATTATGCCCCATTTCTCACTGGTTCACGGTGCCTGTGCTTCCTGTCCTGTGCATTCTTTAGACTTTGGCATGCTTTCTTCTTGGTCTTACTGGGTACCAAGGACTACATTTGTGTGTAATTTATTACTTTTTAATTGCTTTGCATTAAAAACAAAAACAAAAAAATGCTGTTTACAAATCTCCTTTCTACAATTAAAGCAGAAGTTATTCAATACAAGGAAAACACTAAGCTAAATTCAAAAGGCTTAATCTTGCTTTTTCTTCTCCAGAAGTTATACGCCAAAGGGGACCCCTCACACACTAAGATTTGGAGGTCAGGAAATCATGGTTACTTGTGTACCCAGATCTCCAAATTTCGCTTGAGTGGGAAATCTGCATGTGGGTTTTAAAGCATTTGTTGTTGTCTTTTGAGCTCTCCTTATGTTTCTGGCTAGCCTGAAACTTAGTATATAGACCCAACAGGCCCTGAACTCAAGAGATCTGTCTGCCTCTGCCTCCCTAATGCTAGGATGAAGAACCTGTGCCACCCCATATAATTTACAAGTGGATTATTAATGGGTAAGCCAACTAAGAAGACGGGGAAACTATTCAAAGACAAGGATAGCCTGTCCCATCCTTGATTTGGCTATACAGATCACCAATACTTAGGATAGGATAAGAATTACACTTTCCTGAAGACAGCGACTGCCAGAAAGACACAGAAAATGTTAGCACAAAACACTAATTTAAAGCTGGAGGGCAGGAGAATGGAGCAAGTGATTCGTGTATACTTTGATGTAAGCCCTGAGGCTTCTGCTACTACATGTTGTTGATGGTTTTCCCTGCCTGGTCCACTGCATTCTCAACACACAATGCTCCCCATATTAGCTACTGCCATTTCTCCTATCTTCCGAAGAGAGTGGCCACCGTACAATGTCTAATATGTTAACTATGATCATGTTCAGAAGAAGTATATTCTTTATTTGTAAAAGAATTGATTTAACAAACACTTCCTAAATGGAGAACTAAGTGCTGTCCTAGTTAGGATTTTACTGCTATGCACAGACACCATGATCAAGGCAACTCTCATAAGGCCAACATTTAATTGGGGCTGGCTTACAGGTTCAGAGGTTCAGTTCATTATCACCAAGGCGGGAGCATGGCAGCATCCAGGCAGGCATGGTGCAGCAGGAGCTGAGAGATCTACATCTTCATCTGAAGGCAACTAGGAGAAGACTGGCTTCTAGGCAGCTAGGATGAGGGTGTTAAAGCCCATGCCCACAGTGACATACTTCCTCCAACAAGACCACACCTCCTCATAGTGTCACTCCCTGGGTCAAGTATATTCAAACCTCCACAGGTACCATGCACAAACAGGTAAAACATTGGAAAAGTCTCTAGGCAGAGGAGCACTAATACACTGAGGCACCCCAGCAACAAGGAGGGTGAGGTAAGGGTAAGCAAAGATAGCCAAGCCTCGGGAAGCAAGCCCGGAGCCTCACATCGAGGCAAGCATGGAGAGGTAAGTGAGCCTGACCCCTTAGGAGCCTTAAGGGAAAGCAACCTCTGTACAGGAGGAAGCTGCACACCGAAGACACAAAGAAACAAGATGGGATGCTAAGCAGAACTATGCATGCACCCCGTCTGATTCTGATCGGTTCACATCAGCAGGCTCTGCACTGGCAACCGAGGGCCACAAGCTCCTTAAGAGCAGCCTCCATCCCTGATTGGCAACAGAACAGAAATAAATCTGCAATTAACAATCTCAAAGGCATGCTTTCATCATGGGCGCTTAGGAGAGGGGAAACAGAGCTGACATAAACTTTGATGTAAATACAGCTTTAAGGGTTTTTTTTTCCCTCCTTCTTTTAGTGATGTGACACCTTCTCCTTGACAGAAATAGCAGCGTATTAATTCTCTGCTAAACCTTCTCTTGAAATGTGCGTTTACGTCTGGCATGACTTTATCCCCGTGTCACCTGGTCCTGCCCTCCACATTCCTGTTCCTCCTGGCAACACCCACCCAAATCTCAACACATTTTTTTCCCTCACAAATTTAGCATTAGCTTAAGTCATTAACTATATTTAGAGAGTTCCTTCATCCTTTCTGCAATATAAAGAACAGCTACAGTAATGGGCGTGTTTCATTTAGGAGAAAAAGTGACCATTTTTGATCGGTATGTTTGTGTGTGTGTGTGTGTGTGTGTGTGTGGACATGGCTCTGATAGAGGCAGGGTATGATGCAGACTCCACACTGGTCAGAAAGTAAGCAGGAAGCATTCTTCATTTTATTATGTGAGCTCCCACACAGTCTGTTGTGTGGAATTCGTGTGGGATCTTATTTGCTATATTACAAAAGCTGTCCTTCGTGTGTATTTATGCAGGGGAGGAAAAAGGGCCTCTTGTATATAAGTCAAATGTCACTTCAGAAAACATTACTCTGGAATGCCTGGAAAGCATCCCATGGTTTTCGGATCCCCTGAAAAATATAATTCGCTTTGCACAACAAGTTAACAGGAGCAAGGTGTATGGGATGGAAGCTAAAGCTGCTTGAACTGAGGAGAGCCACCGTTGTGTAAGGCAGGGCCCCAACCTGGGACAACCTGGAAGGGAGATAGCAAGAGGAACAAGGAGGTCACCGCACTACCTCACGGACAACAGAGAGCCACCAGCAGAGACTCTGGGCACTCAAAAAAGGTGATGCCAGTGGGCCTGAGCCTGATAACATGTTTACAAGGCTCCAGACCCATCTATATGAATGCCTCAAGGCACCATGCTTCTAAGCTGCCCCCAAGTTCTCTGAATTCATCTCCATGTGTTGGCTTGAGGGACTCATTTAAGACAAAGAAGATGAATGACGTGTGATTCGAAAGGAAAGAAGAAAGCAGTTGCTAACAGCTGGTGGACTATCCCCTCACCAGCAAAGTTCAACCATCAAAGCTGATCCCAGACCTCACCTGCTGTTCTTGGCCAACATAAGAACTTCATCATTTAACTCTAAAACCAAAAGACGACTTGTGAGCAAAAAAACCCAAATCGAAGAACCAAACTGTTCACGGGTCTGATAAGGTCAAGCTCACCATGATCATGATATAATCAGAGGATATGATATAAGATCATAAGATTATGTCCTTATTCAGAAAGGCCCAAACTACAAACTGTTGAGGCTGGAAACAGCCCCTACCATCCTATCAGATGGAGCCTTCCCAGCTCCCCCAAGGCCTACACAGGCTCCGGTCAACGGAAAAATGTTTCCTCCCCTTGCCTCTGCGTGGGAGTTTTTCATAGCTTTCCATTCTTTTCCCACAGAGTTGGGTGTGCATATTCCCTTGAAAATTGTCTCAGGATGTAAAAATTTTGTTTTAGAAAACACTTAGAAACCATCAGCTGAGAACTGCAGCCGCAGCTCCTTGTTATCTCTCTGTTAAAACATCAGTTAGAAGCTGCCTCACTCTGACCAGCAGCTGGCCCAAGCCTTAGGGTGAAACAAGGAAACAGGGACTGAGGAGACCTCTTTCCTACCTTGGGCATTTGTTTAAAGTCCACCGGATAAGTCCGATTCTCATCCATGTCTGTGTAGCTCCGAGGGTCATGGAAATGTCACTTGCCCCCTTAGGCCCCAAACAAGCAATGACAAGAAGGACAATATGCAATAAACATTTACAGACTTGCAGAAAAGGAAGGAAAAAAATAAATCAAGTGAAGGGACCACCAAGGCCAGGCCTCTGGTGCACACCAGGTTCTCACTGTTGGAGATGGTGGAGCCTTTCAGCCAATCTTCCAGGTTCCTTTAAAACACTGGCTCCATAGACATGAGAGATTTTGCTAACAAAGTTTACAACTTCTTTCCTGTTCTAACACATGAACAATACGAAACCAGAGAAGAAATCAACAAGATTTATCAATGGATCACAGCAAAGACTTGAAAATATGGAAGTGGATATATTACAAAGATATACGGTAAATATACATTATTATAAAGCCGAGCCTTTTGAAAAGTAAAACGAGATTACTTAATAAATGTGTTTAATGCGACTGGGTAACTCTGAGAAAGATGAGGAAAGTTGGATTTCTATCTCCTTCTTTAAACCAAAATTAGTTTCAAACGGATCTTGTTTTTCCTACAGAAAATGAAGCCGGTAAAATGAAGCCGGAAGAGTAAGCAGGGAATACCTGAAGCATGCAGGAAACAATACCCTACTCCAGCCACAAACAAAAGAAATATTTGCAACACAGATTCCAAGAGCTGCCTTCCCTCCTGAGACCTTGTGTGCTTTACTGTCTGTGGGAACCTTCTGGAGAGAGACTGGAAAACGCTCACAAGACACTGTTGCAGGGACTGTCTGTGAGCTGTACCATTTCTGGTGGATTTACCAGTGCTTATTAAAATTTAGAGAACATGTATTTCTGTGATCAGAGCCACAGAGAATTTACACCACGCTCCCACAAGCTGAGGTTCCATTTGAGGGTCAGGGCTGTCATTCACACTTGGGTCAGGCTCCGCCCACATCCCCTATCCTTCCCCCTCCACTGAAAGCATCTCTGTTCTTTAGGACTAAACCCAGATCAAATGACCTCTTCCTAGACATCATCGTGTCCTTAAGATGCATGTGGACCTGCAGCATCCTGAAGGCTGCATGAGCCCTTCATCTTCTAGAGCCAGGCTTGAACCATTTTATGAATTAAAGAACAGATGAATGAATGATGTGTAAATAAGATAAACTGCATCTCCTAAATGAATGAATGAAGGAGTGAAGGAGATGAACTAGCTCAGTTGGTCTCCTTAGTTGGTGAGTTGACCAGAGCCAGGGTTGACACTTTCCAAGTAGGTAAAAGGTTTTAAAAGAGCAGAAAGACATACAGCGTTTAAAATCGTCTTCCAATGCACATAAGGTTAATCTTGTACGTGAAGATTATTTTTAAGTATGCAAAATGACATTACCTTACAGAACGCAGTGTGAGTAACTGGTAATGAAAAATGAATGTGGGGGGTTGGGTCAGATTTGATGAAACCAAAACCTCTTAAGCTCAGAAGCCTGGCTTGTTAAATAACAATGCTCCTGTAAACAGGCCTGTGAGATTTATTGTGCCCCTGGGAAAGTCTCTGGAATGAACACAGAAAATGCTTCTGTTGATTAGCCTTTTTAGCTCCAGGCCGAGTACTGACCTAAAAGGGAAAGCTCTGCCCTCCAGATTTTACATAATGTGCCCTTATCAATTCCTGTCAGGAGAGAGTCCCCCACAGGGCTGTCAGCTAGGGGAGGTGCCTTCTGCCTGAGCCAAGTGCCCTGTGTCTCCAGAGCCTGCCATGGAGCACAGCCCATCGCCCCTCAACCAGCCCCAAGACTGAAGAGTGGAGTTAAAGGAAGACAGGATGCAAAGAGGAGGATGAGAGAACTAATACAACCAACAAGATGATTAACGCATGGTCAGACAAAGAGCGGAAATGCTGTCCAAGTGTGTGTGATAAGCAGCCCAAGGTCGGAAGGGAACTGCGGCCAGGCCACAGCTTCTCTGGCCACCTCCTCGGGGCTGGCTCTGTAGCAAGAGGGATCATTTTTTCAGAGGCAAGCCCTAGACACCCAAACATATTTTTACTGGATAAAGGAGAGGAAAGGAAAGATACTCTTCTAAAGAGAACACAGAGCATCCATTTAGAGCCAGTAACAAGAAGCCTCTGTCAGCACTCCGGCCTCACTTACCCAACTTTTGGGATATTTCCCAAACAGTTCTAAAAAAAGGTACTCAAAATAGGAAATAAGAACAAAGACAGAGAACTCAAACATCAGGAAAGCGACGGGAGAACTAGAACAGTCTAATAAATGTAGACAGCATTCTCAACCATGAGAGAATGTGTTTTCTAGCTGGGATAGCACATCTCCATACACGACTCTCCTCCCATCAATGGCCATCTTTCCCTGTGCTCCAGTGAACACCCTCTCCCTTAGATGCACCAAACAAAGCAGCTGCTAGACTTCTGAGCTTCACCCCCATGACGTCTGGCACCTTTGTCCTGAGCATCCTTTGGTATACTTGCCCAGAGAGCTCTTCTTGTGAGCCACTGTGTGCTGGTCATATGGGAGACAGGCCCTAGGTGGTTCAGTCTCCCCAGCTGACACCTCAGCACATACATGAAGAAAGTACCTTAGAACATCAACTGTGTATGTATACGAGTCCAGTCCCAGTACGATTAGGTCACAATGCCATGAGACACCCTGACGGAGAAACATCCACTCAGAGGACCACTCAAAGACAGAATAGAAATAAGCTGCAAACCTTCCAATAACAAAATCCATCACAGAAGAGTTGGCTGGTTAAACTGTAAGAAAGCATCCTAGCGGGTTTCTTTCTGTACAACACTGGGAAGGTGCCCCAGAAATGTTGATACTCTGACAAGGTCGTCTTAGGTCCAGTTACAGCTCAATTCTCTGGGAGAAAGCCTGTGGGGATGCTTCTATAGATTGTGGGGTGTTCTGGAGGAGATGAAACAGGATGAGTGTAGAGCTCCCAGCCATAGGAAGGCAGGCCAGGTGCTTGGCTTTGGTCGGCTGTGGGAGGAGCCCTGTAGGCAGGAAAGCACCAGATGGCAGCCCACAGGGAGGCCCAGGTGTCTGTCCGCTGGATGATGGGGAGATAACAGGGCCTTTCCTATCCAAAACACTGTTCCCATCCAAAGCTCTGTTGTTTGTTATTGTTTCCTCCAAACTCTAGAATGTTCTAGGGTCAGAGGGGTATTTTTTACCGTGAGCATAAATACAGATTTAACTGTGCGATCCTAGATTGTGTGGAGTCTCCCTTTGATACTTAACTCTCCCTAAGATTTAAAAGGCTTATTTTATTTCAGCCTTGAGCCTCGAATTCAGACTTCAAAATATAAAGCAAAGATGAAAGCCCAGACTAGAACAGAAAATGAAAATAAACAAAACACAGTTCAAAGATAGTACAAGGAAAACATACTTCAGATACTGGAGACAGCTGGTGCTCCGCTATAGTCCCTACAGGTGTCTCGGCACAAGCATTCCCCAGGGATGTCTCAGCCCTAACACCGCCCCTCCCCGCCCCAGGGATGTCCAGCCCGAGCATTGCCCTCCCCTGCCATAGATGTCTCAGCCCTAACTTCATCCAGAGGTGACTCTTTCCTAGCACACCCAAGAACATTGAGGACACTTAGCATCTCTGAGACTCAAAATCTTGAGATCTTGAAATCGGTTTCCTCTTTTCCTTCTCTCTTCCCCCTCTACTCTGCTCCTTCCTCCTTCCCTTTCTTCCTCCCCTCTCCCTCCTTTCTTCCTTTCCTCTACTGCACTTTTTTTTTTTTTTTTAAGAGATGGGTTTCTCTTTATAGACTTGGATGTCCTGGAACTTGCTCTGTAGACCAGGCTGGCCTCAAACTCACAGAGGTCCGCCTGCCTCTGCCTTACAAGTGCTTGGGATTACAGGGGTGCACCACCACTACCCAGCCAACTGCATTCTTTCTTTTGGGATTTTTGAGATAAAGTCTCAAGGTGTAGCCCAGGCTGACCCTGAGTTTAAATCCCTCTGCTTCTTCTAAGGTCTGGGATTATAAATATACACCACCACACCTAATACATGTATTAATCTGGAATTTTTAAAAAATGGTTCTGTGATCTTTGGGCGATAGTGTATATTCTATGTGTGACTAATATCAAATATGAATCTTTTCCATCAAATACTATAAATTGTGTTTAGGACAAGGAATTAAAATCTTTTTTATTTCCCCTACCTTTAAGACTTTTATGCACAGCACTTGGAAGGCAAAGGCAGGTGGATTTCTGAGTTCGAGGCCAGCCTGGTCTACAGAGTGAGTTCCAAGACAGCCAGGGCTACACAGAGAAACCCTGTCTCAAAAAACGGAAAAAAAAAAAGAGTTTTATGCAAATGTTTTAGACCTCCTCATCCTGTAAAACTTTGTTTACACAACAGCCTTGCTGCACTGGTTTTTGTTTTGTTTTTGTTTTTTTGGTTTTTCGAGACAGGGTTTCTCTGTATAGCCCTGGCTATCCTGGAACCCACTCTGTAGACCAGGCTGGCCTCGAACTCAGAAATCCACTTGCCTCTGCCTCCCAAGTGCTGGGATTAAAGGCGTGCGCCACCACTGCCCGGCATTGCTGCATTGTTTTAAGAATTTGAGTGCTGAGAGCAGTAACCCTTGTCTCCTTGGAGCAGTGACTCCTTCCTCCTTCACTTCCTGTGTGACAATTCTTTTAAGACTAGCCAACTGCACAAGATTGTGAGCTCAGACCCTAACCAGTGAAGGAAAGGCACAGCCAGCCCCTGAGTAAGAATGAAAACTAAACATACTTCCTGTCTCTGTGTCAGCTCTTCCAAGCGGCCATGAGTTGGTCTAGTCTGAGTCTCGAAGTGCATCTCACTTGCCCACTTCATACAGCAAGCAAGAGCCTTCACCACAAGCTTTGCATTCACAAGATGCCCATGGGACTCAAGCCAGATCTCAGAGATCCAAAGCAGCAATGGAACACTTTGCTAGTCATTCCAGCAGAAAGCCATCTTTTGGGATTCCACACCACATTTGAAATCGGGCTCTCAGAACAAAGGGAGTCAGAAGAGGAAAACTGCCCAGGAGCATGTTCTGGGCTCAGCAGACATACACCTAGGGCTTGCTGTGGGGGAAGGGCAAGCTCTGCCCAAAAGAACATCAGAGCTTAGAGAGGATAGAGTAGCTCTAAGCATTTCTTTTTTTTTTTTTTTTTTTTTTTTTGGTTTTTCGAGACAGGGTTTCTCTGTATAGCCCTGGCTGTTCTGTAGACCAGGCTAGCCTCGAACTCAGAAATCCACCTGCCTCTGCCTCCCAAGTGCTAGGATTAAAGGCGTGCGCCACCATGTCCGGCCTAAGCATTTCTTTTCATATCTAATTGGCAAATATGTTTCTTACTAAATAGCCCAACTCATTAAAGCATGCCACATATACTGAATGCTTGTGAGAAATCCTGTATATCTTTCAGGTTAAAAAAAAATTGGGGGCTATTAGATGCCCCCCCAATACAACGGTTCTTTACAACAGTCCTTTCAGGCAACCCCCAACCCAGGTGCTGAACACATACTAGGAGAAAAGACAGCGGCCTTTGTTCCTGGGACCTGAGTGTAGAAGCCTTATCTCTCAAGGGCACTGTTCCTTGTAAGGATTGTGTTTCCTTTGTGACCAAAATGAGAGATGGCGTCAGCTACACCTTTAATCCCGGCATTCAAGAGGTAGAGGCAGGTGGATCTCTGAGTTCAAGGCCAGCCTGGTCTACAGATGGAGTTCCAGGGCTACACAGAGAAATCCTGTCTCGAAAACAAGACAAAACAAAACAAACAGACAAATAAAAACAAAAAAGAAAACACAGATAGAAAGAAAACCCATTCCCTTCTCCTTCACGTCTTGTGTCCCCAAATGCGCCATCCTCATGAAGTTCCTCTGTTCCAGATAAGACAGTATTTACTCCATGTTCTTTGGATGGTGGCAACTACCACAATAAATAATGCTAAAGAAGTGTGGTCACACTAAAAAGACAGGTTCTGATCCAGGCAACATGGGGGTTGAACCATGGCTTCTTTTCTTTTCCTTTCTTTTCTTTCTTTCTCACTCTTTTCACTGTTTCTTTCCTCCCTCCTTTCTTCCTTTTTCTTTCTCTCTTCCCTCCCTCCCTCCCTCCCTCCCCCTTCTTCCTTCCTTCCTCTCTCTCTCTCTCTCTCTCTCTCTCTCTCTCTCTCTCTTTCTTTCTTTCTGAGGCATTGGGTATAGAAGGGACCCCAGAGTGACAGTGAGGGAGTGGGCGAGGACAATCTACACCTCACAACACAGTCCCTGCTGTGGACTGTCAGAGTCAGTCACCAGGATTACAGGAACTCGGTCCCCAGAGCAGAGAGGGGGAGGGGTGGGGATGGCAAAAGCAGCATATTGCTGTTTCAGGATGTGATTGAGACTGGCATCATCGACCACGTGACCAGCCTCCCCAGCGCAGGAGTCAGAGACAATGCCCTGGGTTGAAAGAGGAAGCCAGCCATTGTGAACTAGAAGAAACCTCAGCAAGTTGTTTGTGTTCTGTGTTTTGTGAGCTGACAACGTTGTCATGTAGTGAGCACAGTGGCTTAGTCCATTCAGATGAAGTTCGGGTAAAAATGAGTGGCCAAAACCGACTTTAAATAAAGCTAATTTATTTTACTTTCGGTTCTCAGCTTGATTGTAAGCTTTTAAGACAAAAAATGTCTAATCCCCCCCTCCCCCCATGAAACAGGAAGTGGCTTTTAAGCAGAACTTAACTAGTGGCTATATCACTCTTACTTTTCTTAATTTTTAAAATTGTGTATGTATGGATGTTTTGCTCGCCTGTCTGTCTATGGACCACACTTGTGTAAGGCTGGCCTCCCAGACAATTGTGAGCTTTCCTTTGTGTGCTGGGACCTGAACCCAGGTTCTCTTTAAGAGAACAGCCAGTGCTCTGAACAGCTGAACCATCTCTCTAGCCCACTGTATCAGTCTCCATCTATGGATATCACTCATGCTTCCAATGAAAATAAGCAAATGTCAAGCTGAAAGGATTGCTAATTAAATCTGAATCAAAATTTACATACATAAATTTACATACATAAAGCAAAGTCACTGGGGTAAATATAGAGGTACTAGAAGAAGCAATAATACCAGTGGACATGATCTTTTAAAAGGTGTTGGGTTTTTATTCTCCTTGGAGAGTAACACGGAGTAAGTGAAAGCTGGCTGATGAAAGGGGAGGATTTTTAATCTTAAATGTAGCACCAGTCTTATCTTAAGTGCAGGCCCACGCCCAGCAGTTCCTGTAAGGAATGCTAAACCCAAGTCTAGCTACTTACAGGGACTCTTAGCAAAACCTTCCACTCCTGTCCCTTAAGTGTAGCCCTGACAAGCACCAGAACCATCCAGACTTTGGCAAGCCTTTGGTTGACTTTCTAGCCAAAGCCCAAGAGTCTTTTTGCCTGTTGATCTCTTTGGTTGTTGGATGCTGGTGATCAAACCTGTGGCCTAACACATAGTAGGCAAGACTTCTACCACCAATGAGCTACATTCCCTCCCCACTAAGAGCCTTTGAAAACATGACTTTGACTTTTTTGTTGTTGTTTTGTTTGTTTGCTTGTTTGTTTTTTCAGACAATGCTTGTCTGGCCTGCAACTCACTCTGTAGACCAGGCTGGCCTCCGACTCACAGAGATTCACCTATCTCTGCCTCCAGAGGGCTGGGCTTTGAGGTGTGTGCCACCACTGCCTGGCTCTTGACCTTGTTTTTATGTTATCTGTTAGATTTTCTCTTACTAAAGGACTCTACTGTCACCGAGAGCTAAGGTCAGCTCGATGTGGTTTCTGCCTGCTGCAGTAAGTCAGCTGGGTAAGCTTTGGGAAGTAACTGCCCTCGGGATGACATGCTCAAATCCACGAATTCTCCCCCAAGCCCAGGACGTGATGTGGCTCTCTTTCTAATATTAGAAGGGAAATGTCATCATTTTCCCTGTGT
>JADRCD010217447.1:0-20370 GCA_019843815.1 Montemys delectorum
CACACACACACACACACACACACGTGTCCAGCCACAGACTCAGCGTTTGCACTGCGCACTGTATTTTGACTCTTCCTTACTAATACATTCCCATCTGTCTGCACTGGGCTGTGGCAGTCATCTTCCCCCCAGGAATTTCTCTACTACTGAATGGTTCTCAAAAAAAAAAAAAAAAAAAAAAAGGCTGTGGTTAGGTTAGGAATAAAGATCATTGGGCATTTTTCAGCATCCTAGAGTCTATCATGTTCTGTGCCTCAGTTTCCCTTTGAGTACCAAAACTAGCCATGGCCATGTAATCATTGCCAGACATGACACTTGGCCCCACAGATGGACAACAGAGAGCTCAGGCCTATGGTGGGTGTGCTAAGGAGCCTCTTCCCAAACACTAAGGCTTTTCTCTGCTGCAGAGAATAATGGTCCTTCTTGGGGGGTGGATAGATGGAGAGGGGGTTCTACATCTCATGGGCTCTCTTCAGGGCCATAATGTCTCATGAAGGGACATGGACCAAGAGGAGAAGCGGGCATGGGCTACAGCAGCCAGAAGTCCACGCACCATGGGTAAGTCGGCCAAAGGCCCGGCGGGAATGGCCAGTTTTCTGAAAGAGAAAAGCCAGAATGAGTTGGTGAGAGAGAGGCTTGCTCCTGGGCCCACCATATACCTCTCATTCCAATCTGCTATTATCAAACAGGAGCTCTACCAGGGGCCAGGGCACAGAGACGACTTGGTTGACAGGGCCACTTGGTTGCCCTAGTCATAAATGGCTCAGCTCTCCTTCCTCTAGGGTATTCAGCTGGGCTCTGGGGAGGAGCAGGGAAAGGAAGCGAGGCGGTAGAGCAAACCCGGCTACTTCCTAAGGGACAGAGACTCGGCCTGGGGTCAGAGCAGCAGGCCCAGAGATGCAAGGGAGGAGACAAGGAAGTCAGCATGATTGAAGGAAGATGATGTGGGGACGCTAAGAATTAACAGAGACGGAGGGCCGAGGACAAGGATTCCCGCTGCGGGGAAGGGCAGATACCTGGGGGAGGTGTCAATCAGGCAGGATGGGGCTAGAAAAGGGTAAAGTTATCGCTCAAAAGCCAGCGTCTCCCTGATGCAGGAAGGAGGCCCCAGGACATAGAGGACAGAGCTTGGGGAAATTTATGGAGCTCAGCGCGGATCCATGCGCTTTGCTTTCAGGATCTCCGGAATACCGAAGGCTGCAGAGTGGGGGGCCCAGGGAAAGCCGGGCGGGGACTGAGGCCAGGGCTGGATGTGGGTAAGATGGCAAAGCAGCCAGTGGGCGCTACATGCTGAGGCTGCAACCCGACCCTCCAGGGGTCAAGGGGGTTGGGGTCGATGGGGGCTTCTGCCCTTCAGCGCGGGGAGGGGCCTGCGCTTTCCAGTCGCCGGTCAGGGTGCCCCCTCCCCAGGAACGTGCTGGGCCCGTCGCTCCCACTATGCAGGGCTGGGGTGGGGCCAACGCTACTCTGCATCGCCCCCTCCCCTGGGCCCAGCCGCGGTGACCCGCCCTCCCTCGGGGCGCCCAGCCCTTCCTGCCCCCACCCGGAGCCGCCCGCCCCCGGAGCCCTCACCTGGAAACGCTTCTTCACCCACAGCTTCTTCATGGCGGGGGAGGGGGCCGGGCCGGCGGCCGGGCGAGGAGGGGACAGGCGGGGGCGGGGCGGAGTCGGAGGCGGGGCCGGGGGCGAGTTGGGGAGCGGGCAGGAGCCGGCGCGGGTGGCGGAAGGAGCCGCCGGGCCTCGGGAGCTGGGGTGTGGGTGAGATGAAGGCGGCGGCGCCCAGAGCCCGCCTTTCTTCCGCCAGCCTGCGCCCCACCTGGCGACCCTTCCCTTTCCAGCCCTTCTGCCCACCCTGGGACAGCACTCGCCTGCTTTCCAGCTCTCCCACGAAACACCTCCCGACGCTGAGAGCCCGCACCCCCACCCCACATCTGCCTTTCGGGCCCCAGGCACATGGGGAAACTGAGGCACAGAAAAGGGTGCTGTAGCCTTTAGTTCAGGCCACTTTCGTAGGCAGCGAGAGGCGACCTCCTTGCCGCATCCCCTTTCCTCCTGCAGGCTGGCTCGGGAAGGTCAGCAGCATCTTCGCTGGCGTACTCCCGCAAACATGCGCACACGCACCCGGCTCACCTCACGGTACAGCACCGGGTGGGGGCGCCTAGGTCAGGCTAAGCGCAAAGGTCCTTGGGTTGGGACTATGGGTTGTCTTGGACCCAGGCTCCTCAAAAAGGGGCTTGCCTCTCTTGGCTCTAATTTCTGCATTTTCCTGTGATGTCCCCTTCCATCCATCCATCCGTTTGTCTGTCCATTCGTCCAAACACACACACACACACACACACACACACACACACACTCCGGCACAGGCAAAGGTTGCTAATAGATAATTCCTAATAATTAAAGTCAACTCATGTTAGTCAGCTCACAAGTGAGCTACTTAACAAGATTTTTGGTGTGTCCCCCCTACTGACCAACCCACTTTACTCAGCCCCATGCACACACACTGTGTCTAAATACAGTCCTAGCTTCCTTTCCTTATAATAATGTAGCTAGGTTTCGTTAGCATTTGCCAAGGGCCTGGCACTTTACAAGTCAAAACAAAGTCAGGAGCCTGAAACTCCTGGGAGTATTCCCATCCCATCCCCGTTTAACTGATCAGTGGCTGGGCTAAGAGAACTTGTATCAATAAGGGTCTTATCCCAGCATGCTCTGGGTGGTCTCCGTCCCAGCTCTGACTACAGTAATAAGTACAACCTTCCTGGTCTGTCCTGGGCTAAGTTATGCTGAGGACTTTGTATGAGGAACTCATTTAATCCCCATAAGCAATTACTTGTCCCACAAAGCCATTACTTGTCCCACATCACAGAGCTAATAAATTGAGGGAACCTGGATTTTCTAACTAGGTTATTGAACACTATGCTATAAAGAACCACATGCTAGTTCTTTGGTGTATCTCCTGACCTTATTGCTTTAAGGCCTTGGCGGTAAAATAAATACAGACACAGACCCAGTGAATTTGGTTGGGTTTAGGGTGAGACAACACACTCACACTCAGTTGCTGACAGCAATTCCTATCTTGTTTTTCTTTTTTGTTTATTTGTTTCTACATAGCTCCTGTAGTTGTTTACATTTGAGACTCCCTTTTTAATTTTTTTTTCCGGGGGGGTAGGTTTCAAGACAAGGTTTCTCTGTGTAGCCTTGGCTGTCCTGGAACTCACCCTGTAGACCAGGCTGGCCTCGAACTCAGAAATCCACCTGCATCTGCCTCCCAAGTGCTGGGATTAAAGACGTGCGCCACCACCATCCGGCTTTAATTATTATTATTGGTTTTTCTTTTGAGACAGGCTCTCATTTTATAGCCCTGGCAGGCCTGGAGCTTATTATGTAGACATGGTTGGTCTCAAATTCAACCTCTCTGTGCTAGGATTAAAGACGTGTGCCACCATATCTGAGGGGGCTTAAGGTCTCTTTTTCTACATTCTGGCTACATACATTCTTGTCTCTCAGCCCACCAGTGGTCAATGGTACACGTGGAGATGCATGTTTAAGGATGTACATCAAGATAGGACACTTGTCCACCCATACTTGTTCCAGCCAGAGGACCCTAGGCACCCCCCTCCAAACACAGCAACTCACAGATGGAGGAGCTGAGTGGACAGAGGGGGGTAACATGAGCCCCTGTTCCCCAGGAGAATCCAAGGGGCTGGCACATTCCACAGCAAAAATAACCAATGGGCAGCAGGCGTGAGTGATGGGACAGCTGGGCTTGAAGAGTGACTGGCAGGATCTTGTGTTCCTGCCCTGAGTCTGTGCAGCAGCTGAAGGACTGAGCTGGAAGGTGCTCGCTCACAGTTTGAACCCCTCATCTGTACTGGCCTGCCACTTTTCTCATGTCAAGCCCTGATAGCGTTCCCCTTAGCCAGAAAACATTCTGGAGGATCCTGCCTGTCCTGATCTCTTGGCCGAGTGTCCTCTGGGCCACACATATTACTCTTCTTTCATCTGCCTCCCTCTGTTCAGCTTCTCTCTTCCCCTTCCCTCTCATACTGTGCAGGGGATGGAGTCTCATATGATCTGTCTCTATGTCATAAAGAACCGCATGCTAGTTCTGGAGGTCATAGTTTTTGATTCTCCCCACTCCTCCCACTCCCCATCCCCGGGTCATGTACTCCAAGCACCTGAAAGGGTAGATAACTGGTACATAGGAGACACTTGATAAACGTAGGTCTGAGTCACAGAGCTGCGAGCAATAGGTAAAGAGTGGTAAGGAGCAGGTGGTGAATCTTCCAGGGTAGCTCTTTTTATCCAGCCTTTCCTCCTTCTCTGTTCTGCCCCGGCTTGTTCCCAAGAAACTGCTGGCGAAGCAACTATCCCCCTATTCAGTCCAGACCTTCAAAGAGGTCTTGCTCTAATCAGCAAAGTCGGGGAGGCCTCTCTGCTCTGCTCTTGTCCCTCCCAAGGTTCCTCTATGGTTCTACTCTGGCCCCTCCTCCTCTCTTTGATTGGCACTTACTGGGCTAGGCACACATGGCCGATGACACTCTGTTCCCATTTCCAATTCCACAGTAGTTTCTCACGACTTTTTTATACAGACATTCCAAGTCCAGGTGGGAAAGACGATAACTAAGGACAGTCCTTCCTGGAGGTTCTGAACTTTTCCTTTTCTTTCCAGGCCTAAATTGTCTTCCTATCTATCTAACTCTTACCTCTCCCTTCCATGCCTTCAAGTATCCAGGTTGGTTCATTGTCATCTGTGGAATGTCGGCCTTTCTGATAAACACTCTTCAGGTCCTGGCTGTGAAGCTTCAGCTCATACACACCAGCCTCCCCTGCTTGCCCCTTCTCTCAGCTGCTCCGAACCCATGGCCTCCTCTTAAGCCACACATGCTCCATGATCTGAGGGTACCACTTGTTCTGGTCACTCGCTGAGGAGCCATGTAAGGATGAGAGCCAGATATTTCCAAAGAGATGATGCCCAGAGAGAATGCTAGAGGCAGGTGGAGGAGGACTGGAATGTTGGCAGGAGAAAGGTAGGCATGAGAAGCTCTTGGCTTAGTTTTCCTTCACCTTTCTCTCTGTGGGCAGGCAATGGAGGACCCAGACTCAGAGGCCCAGCTTTCCAGACCTAACCCTACTACCTCACTTACAAGCCATTCAACCTTGGGAAAATTAGAATCCCAGCTGTCTTATATATTAGTAAGGTCCAAACAATAATCAGGAAATCTGGAAGGTTAAATCATTAAACAAGATAGTACATCTTAACACATTTAAGGATTTTACTAGTATCCTGAATTTCTGCCATTTCCTCTCCTTTATTTCCCATTTCAATGCCCTAAACCCTTTACCTGTACCACCTGAGTTTCCCCATCTTACAAAACTCCCATCCAGCAGCAGGCTTATCTTCCAGTGTCTTGCCAACACCCTTCCATCCTGAACTGACATCTCAGGCTTCTAAAGTGCCAGGAACCTTCACATCGCCCTGTCTCTCCCAGCCAGAAAGCATTCATGGCCAGGAAACTGCTCCTTCCGTCTGTAGCCAGGTCCTTTCTGGCTTCCTCGAGTTCCTTGCATCTTTGTGTCCTTGATTCCAAACAAGAGTGTTTTCTATGAAGTCTGAGCAGTGCTGAGCTATTGGCTCAGCTTCTCTGGACCCAGAGCTGTCCAGGAAGCGACAGGAAGGATGGGCAGCAGAAGGGGCAGAAGCCAGACTCCGCTAGTTAACCCTCCAACATCGACAAAGCCACCCCTACCCCATTACCCCCTGGCAGAACGGTTCTGCCACCTTGTATCTGTACAAACAAACGGACATGTTCTCAAAGGTGACGTGCTTCAGCTCAGTCCCCTCTTCCTGTCTAAAGTGAATGTCAGAGACTTTAAACCTAGCCCCACAGCACTCAAGGCCTCTTCGCTCTAAGCCATTCACCCTTGATGCTCACCAAAACAGCCCCAGCCAGGAGACTGTGTCTTCCCTATGTCTAGATGTATCCAATCCACGCTTAGCTGTGCCTAGCATACCACCCTGATTCAAAAGCAGTGAGGAAACAGCCCTGCCAGGGGCTGGGAGAACGCCTGCATCTTTGCAGAGGACAAGTCAGGTCAACTGACTATTCACTAATTCTATGACCCTGCTCCTCTCCTCCCTTCCCGCCCTCTCTCCTTCTCTTAGAACATCTTGAGCAGTAGAAAGGCCCAAGATCACCAAGCAAACAGGGTGCTCAGTCTTGGCATTCCATAACCAGCCCTTACCTCAGGCAGACCTCCCTCCTCTCTGGTCCACACTGTTCTCACCTGGACAATGAAGCACTTGGCGTGACAGTTCTCTGTGGACCTGTCCAACAGCTAACAAGCCCCATGACCACCATTTTCTTCCACTGTCCCTTCCTTTCCTAACCTCATCTCTCCTTCCTCCAAGTTGTATTCTTATTATCTACCTCAGTCTTTACGTTAGAGTTGGTTTTCAGCTTCTTTGACTCCAGACTACAGGTAGATGAAAAACTACGAGAATCTACTCCTTCAGCTCAGAATTTTTCCAGAACGTTCTCCGGCCCCTGGGCCCAGGTTAAAGTAGTCTGGACTGGCAGCTTCTAGGTCAATTGGAAGCTGCCCTTGAGCATCTGTAGACCAGGCCTGGGCCCTAGGACCACAAGAAGACTCTAGGAAACGGGCAGGGTGATGCTTGGGAGAGAAGACGCAGATAGAGACCACGCCTCCCTTCCACCTCCTATTGCATTCCAACGCAGCTTTCTTCCCCTCCACCCTCCGAGGTCTTTTATCCCTGGACTTCCTCCCAAGATCCTAAAGATTGACTCTTATATTGTACCATGGACCATGGAATGGAATGAGATACCTCTATAGAAAATGACCAAGGGCTGGAGAGATGGCTCAGCAGTTAAGAGCACTGACGGCTCTTCCAGAGGTCCTGAGTTCAATTCCCAGCAACCACGTGGTGGCTCACAACTGTTGGATGCACTCTTCTGGTGTGTGTCTGAAAACAGCTGCAGTATACTCATATAAATAAAAATAAATAAAAAAAATAGAAAATGGCCACAACAGCGGCACCCTCCCTGCCTCCAGCCCTTTGCCTTTTCCCCCAAAATGATTCCTTCAGAATAGAAAAAGAAAAAACTTTTTTTTTTCTCAAAGTTTGGTAGGTCTAAGACTGGTTTTGATTCGGAGAACCATTTGGCTCAGAAACTGAACAAAACCCTCACACTGACTCAAGGACAATCTAGCTGGTCTGATATCCCTACAAGCCACAACAGGATCATCTACAAGACTGAGGCTCCTGCCCCTCCTCTTCCTCTTCTGCCTCAGTACATCAGCCTAGAATTCCATCTTCGCAAGAGCCCAAAGCACCCCCCTTCCATGTCTTCTGAACACTCACAGGGGAACCTCAATAGAGATATATGGTTTCACAGGCTTTCAACACCATTCACATCTATCCTAGGGCTGTGCGTTTGTATTAACACCATGAGAGTGCAGAGCCTCCCACAACTCAGAGTGCCTGAGCCATCACACACACACACACACACACACACACACACACACACACACGGATTCTCAAACAGCCACTTCTCACATCTAGCCTCAGTTTTATCTGTTGATATCCTAGATCCTGTTCATACACATCTGATCCCTTCTGCTTTGCCTAGTCCTGACCACACCATTCTTGTCCCAGTGATGATCATGAAGAGAGAAGGTCTGGCCATCTCCTCCCACGTGGCCTGGTACAGGAGAACAGGTCTGTCTTTCAGACAAGCACACACATCTGAGAGGGGCTGGTCACTAGGTCTCAAGTCTGTCATTGGAGCAGAAGAGAGCCATTCCCTCCTGGGGGATTCTTTCTGTTGGATTAGAAGAGCTTTTGCACTATTGTCCGAGAGATCTATGCGGGTCTCAGGCTAGACCCACCAACTGCTGACCTTTGACCTCTGACCTTCATGTGAGAAGCATCTCTACCTCCTACCTCAAGGTACACTTTCCTTGCCTCTTTCCCTGTTGATCTGCCCTTCAGAGGGAGCACAGCAGGGAAAAACGGAGCACCTGGGAAGATGGTGAGGGACTGTAACCTGCATCGCATAGCCTGGGCAGCTGTCTCTACCCCTTGTGACCCCAGCCCTGCCAGGCAGGCCCCACCTCCGCATTACCTCTGACCTCCAGCACTGTGAGCACAGCCTCACAAGAGGCCTGGCCCCGCTCATTCTGGGCGCTGCAGCTGTACACGCCGGCGTCCTGTGCCCCGCAGCTCCGCAGCCACAGGCAGCTGGGCTCTGGGGCCGGTGTAGGCAGGAGCTGCCCATCCCGGAACCAGCTGAGGCTAGGCTGGGGTGTCCCGCTCACTACCACCCGCAGCCGGACATCTCTGCCCGCACACACCGCCGCGTTCTTCAGGGGCCGCAGGAAGACCGGCGCCCCGGCCCCAGCCCCGGTGACGAGGACCCCTCTGCCGGCCCCCACCTTGGCTCTCTTCGGGGGCACCCCGGGGCTGGGAGGTGCCCTCGTGCCGGCGTCCTCGCCTCGCGTGCCCCGGGCTTTCTGCATGGTCTCTGTGAGCTGATCTAGGGGGGCAAGGGACGTTAGAATTGCGAGGCCAGGGGGACGCCCTAGGGGATATGGTGCCTTAAGAGATGAGTCCTGTGGGGCCGGTGGCCGGCCTTCCTGCTGCCCGCCGGCTTTCGGCCTGTGCTACCCAGAAGGTCACCAGGGCGGCCGGCGATTGCGCCTCGGAGACTATTTTTAGGGCCCCCGGCTCGGGTTGCGAATGAGCAGTAGAGGGAGGGGGCAGCAGAGGAGGGGATTTGTACTCCATGAGGCTCCTCTCTCTCTCTCTCCCAGTGCCCCCATCGCCAGAGCTGGCCTGAACAAATCTCCTCCCCCACGGTGTGTCCGTCGCCCCCTCATTCCCCCCCTCCTCAGCTTGTGAGATCTGGGGAGTCGAATTACCCCTGGGCTTAGGCCCGCTTCCTTTCTTCAGGCCCCGGCGCCCCAGCCTCACTAGGCTGGTGGAGAAGAAGAGGAAAGGTACAGAGGAGATGCCTGAGAGGCACATGGAGAGACAGGCCCCAGTAGAGGTGAGCAGACGGTCCAATGGCCTACCCCGGCACCTCCATTACAGCTGGTAAGCACCAAGACCCAAAGCCTGGAGTTCAGGTGGATTTTTGGCTCCCAACTGGTCCTGCACTCACTATACCACCACCACCCTACCTTCACCAGCCAGGTGACCCCTACTCCTCTCTCAATTTGCCCTCACCTATAGAAAGGGTAGTTGGCTAGGATTGCAACCAGCATGAGGATAACTCAGTAAAAGAGAGGTTTGGAAGGCTTGAACTGTGGATGAGGACAGAAGCTTGGGCTGGTGAGGAGTCCCTTCTCAAGGTGGGGAGGGAGGGCTATGCCCGATTTCAAGCTTTGGAGGTTTCTTTGCCCAACTCATGGAGGTTGGATACACACACATGGGGCAAAGACAGGGGTGTCTAGGCCACAAGATATGGGTGGCAGTCCCTCACTATCTTCCCTGATGCCCACTTTTCTCAGTTGTGCTCACTCTGAAGGGCAGATCAATAGGGAAAGGTGGGGAAAGGATTGAGGTAGAGAGGCTTTACACGTGAAGGTCGGAGGTCAAAGGTCAGCCTGAGACCCACACAGACCTCTCGGATGATGGTGCAGAAGCTCTTCTCTTCCTGTAGAGAGGAGCCTCTTGGGGACACACACACACACACACACACACACACACGCATACGTACACGCACACACACAGATCCAGAACTGACCTTGAGCTAAGGGACAAACACTGGGGAAGGCTGAAAGCCAGGGTCATTCATTGATGAAGAGGAGTATTCTTGATTTTTTTTGGTTGGTTAAATAAAAGAATCATTCTGGGATACTGAAGTCAAAATGTGTGTGTGTGTGTGTGTGTGTGTGTGTGTGCGCGCGTGTGTGTGCACAAGTGTGTGTGTGTGTGTGTGCTTGAGAGCATGAGCATGCATTCCCAGGTGCACAGTACAGAAGAAACAATTCAAACTCTGAATTATGTCCATAAAGATTAAGAGCCTCAGGGAATGTCTTTTCATGTAGTTTGCATACATTAAAGCTGACTCTTTGTGATGTGCAGGCCTCCGGTTTTTGACAAATGCATGAAATTGTGTATTTTCTATCCCAGGAACACATAAAGCAGTTCCATCACCCTAAATATTCACGTGTGCATCCTCTCTGGAGTCAGCCACACCTTGTCTACCAGTCCCTGGCAACCACCAATGGTGAATTGAATTCCACAATGTAAGTTGAATTCTAAAAAGGTTTTTAAAAAAAAAATGTGGGAGAAGGCATAAGACGCAGAACACCAAGAACAAAGGAATAGCTAACGTTTGGTTTTGTTTTTAAGCTCACAGTCAGACTGAGGAGGGGAAAATGCTCATTGTACAGACAGGAGGGCCAGTGCTTGGGTCCCCAGCAGCCATGTAAAAATCCTGGTGGGTGACACTGATCTCTAACCTCAGTGTTAACTGGGCAGAGACAGGTGAATCCTAGAGGCCCACTGGCCAGCTAGCCAGCCTACTTGAATTAGAATGTTCCAGATTCTGTGAGAGATCCTGTCTTAAAATCTAAACTGAAGAGCAATAGAGAAGAGGCTACACATCAACTTCCAGCCTCTACAGATGCATGCATGGGTGGGTACACCTGCATACCATCTCCTATTCATTCCCCCACCTCTCTCTCTCTCTCTCTCTCTCTCTCTCACACACACACACACACACACACACACATACCTCATCACTCTAAGCCATTTAACTAACACCATGCCTCACCATTACAGGGAATGCAGCAGATGGTCTGTAAATGTTGTCTCACGGACTAGTTGGTTGGTTAACTAAACAAACCATGTGCTGTTGAACAAATCACTTAACATCTCTAAACTTTGGTTTCCTCATCTATGCATGGAAGTAGCCACACTTGGGGTGCATTTGTTCCTTCAGCAAACATTCTCGAGTTCCTCGTAAGAGGCTGGCACCATTTCGCTAACCAGGAACAGAGCCACGAGCAAAACAGACATAGATGTCAGTCCCTGGGGCTGCTTATACTGGAGAAGACGGACATCTGACATAGCGACAAAGAAACTGTAAGGACTGAGATGTAGAGAAATACTTTAATGTAGATGACTCAGCAAGTCCTGGGGGTGACAAATGTGGTAGGGGTGTGCTTTAGGATAGAGTGGTTGGATCAATGTGGTTGTACATGCCAGTAATCCCAGCACTCCAGGCAGGAAGACTGGGAGTTCGAGATCAATCTTGGCTATACAGTGAAGGCCTGTCTCTAAAAAACAAACAAACAAACAAACAAAATAACAATAATATAGGGTAATTGGAGTCGCTGCCACAGCAGCTCTGGAGCTGGTCTTAAAAGGATGAGGAAGGAGAGAATGACAGGGTTGTGCAGGACCATTTCAGCCCATGTGGATGTACCTGGCAGATACTGGGAAGAGCCAGAAGGCAAGCAAGGCTGGAGGGAATGAACACGGCATCAGGGTAAACTGGATCATATAGCTTGAAAAGGCCAGATGGCCCAGCATCTTGCAGGTCATGGCGCTTTTATTCTCAGCAAAATGGGAAGGCATCTCTGGATTTTGAGGAGAAGAATTACATGGTCTGACCTATGTTGTGATAGTATTAAATTATATATTAAATATTAAAATGAATATTAACTATTTAAAAGGCCCTGGCACAGAGCCTGGAACTCGGCTTGTATCCTGCCTACTATGTCCATTCAGAGGTATACCTTGACTTGCTCCCAAGGGTCTATGGGCCTGGGTGGAGAAGGCTCAGGCCCCTGCTGGTGGCTGGCGCCCTCTCCCGGACCAGGTTGGACCAGCTGACAACTGGAAAGGTCAGGCTGCTGCCGGGCCAGTTGCTCAAGACAGTTGGCTATAAGGTGTTTGTCCCTCAGCCTGGGCCTCACGGTGCCCTGTATTCTGGTGCCAGGCTGGGTGTGTGTGCTGCCAGGTTGCCCTGCCTTCTGATCATAAGTCCGTGGTGTCACGGAAAGATCTCTGGGCCCCAGAAGCCCTGTTTTCCTGTGCTATAGATGGCTGTGTGACCTTGGCAGATCATGTCGCCTCTCTGGGCCAAGGAACACTTTTATCTAGCTTGTTGGCTTGTTTGTTTTGAGGGGCTGACCTGGAAGTTGCTATGTAGCACAGTCAGGTCTTAAATTCATGATGCTCCCCAGTCTCCCAAGTGCTAGGAAACCAGTGTGCCTGGCTCCTCTGAGACTTTAAAAAGTTTGGTTTTTTTGTTTTGTTTTGTTTTGTTTTGTTGAGATTTTATCTATTATTTATTTTATTTTTGTTCATGTGTATGAATATTTGTGAATGTATGTCTGCGTACCACATGCATGCAGTACCCACAGAGGTTCGGAGAAGGCATTGGATCCCCTGGGATTAGAATGATAGATGGTTGTGATCATCTACGTGGATGTTGGGAATCGAACCTGAGTCCTCCTCCTGAGCAGCCAGAGTTCTCAAGTGCTGGAGCCACCTTTCAAGTCCTAATTCTTAATGACATCCTACGTGCACAAAGGTGGAAGGGAAACTCAGTAAACGCCCATTGAGTTGGTGAAGGAGTGGGGGTTACCAGCTCTCCCTAGTGAATATTTAATATAGAGAAAAGTGAACACACACGTGCCCAGTGGGTATTCATTCAAGAAGTATTTAAATATTTAACGAGTAGCTACTGGGTACCAAGTACTCTTTGGGGTCCGAGGAATATAGTAGTGAATAAGATAGATTAAAAACTGTCTGTGGTCAGCTGACATTTTCCGTTATTGAATCAAAGGTCACTGGCTCATTTGCATATGTGCCCCAGTGAGCTGTGTAGAGAGGAAGGGGGTGGGGAGGAGTGACCTCAGAGGCCAGGGCTGGAGTTCAGCCAGAGTGGACAGATGGGACAGGAGAGGGCCTGCTGGGATGGAGCTGCTTCTACAGTCCTTCCTGGCCCCCTCGTCAGAGAAAACTCAGCTAGCCTGAGTCTGGTCTCTGGCCTCTGGGAAGCCTCTAAAAGCCTGTTCCCTTCTCGGTGTACAGTCTTATAGAAAAAAATTCCACAGCATCTCAAGGAGCCGGGAGAGATTTTGCCATGGAAGCAGTAGGGAGCTGAAGCACACTGAAGAGCTGACTCTAGAGATACATAATCGTGTGAGCCATGGTCCGTCTATGGTTTTGTTTTGTCCATTCCCTGGGTCACTGCTAGCTCATGGGAGCAGGCTCCGAAAAGCTGTACTCGAAATGTTCCCTTTGGGTGTGGAGGGCGGCCTTGGCTCCTGCCTGAGAAGAGGCAGGGGTAGATACAGGTGACCCGTGAATGAGGGAAATGCTTTCCCCTGAGCACCCCATAATGCAGGAGCCTCCAGAGAGCTGCCATAAACGGTGGGCTGGGATGAGGCTGGGAAAGAGATTCCCTGATTGAATCTGGGACTGCCAGCTCCCTCAACCTTAAGGACTAGTCTGATCTGTTATTTTGGGACAGTGAGGCTAACCCCCTTCCCCGGACCTATGTGTCCTTTTGCCCTGTGTGGAGCAGATGAGTACATAATGCACTCAGGGTGAAGGAGAAACAGCAGGACGCTAGAAACTTCTTTCAGAACCCTGCCATTGCAGCCTTATCCGCCAAGGCCAGGCCCTCAGCCCAGGGGCTCTCAGAGCAGTCAGCACACGAATGAATTCGAGTTTCAAAGGTAGACAGCACCTTGCTCATGCTTTCCGTTCTAGTCCCGTGTAAAGACACTGACCATCATTCTAGTCTGTGTTCTGCGAGCGTTCGTCTGTAATGCTGACTCTGTGAGAGCATGTGGGAGACGGGAATGACGATGACGATGGTCGGGGGGAGTCACAGGTGGCAGTGGTGGAGATCTTCTCAATGAACCTGCTTCAAGAAAGTGAGAACTGCCGGGCGGTGGTGGCGCATGCCTTTAATCCCAGCACTTGGGAGGCAGTGGCAGGCGGATTTCTGAGTTCCAGGCCAGGCTGGTCTACAGAGTGAGTTCCAGGACAGCCAGTTTGGAGCCTGTCTCGAACCCCCCTCCCTTAAAAAAAAAAGAAAAAAGAAAAAGAAAAAGAGGGGGAAAGAAGGCACTGCCCAAAAGGATTTTGGAAGTTTTTGGAAAGTTATTGTAGGATGACCGATAGAGACTTTAACTCCTCCTTAGATTCATTCACTTGAACCTGTATGAACTCATCATCATTTTGATTTTTGTATTCTTTCACACCCCTTCAGTAACTTAGATATGGGGTGGGGAGTAACATAGGTCCTCAGGTCCAAAGGCTTATCATGTTCCTGAAATCTTTCTTTGACCTGAAACATGTCTTAGGAAGAAGTGGGAAGAGAGAAATTTCATGCGCCACCTGCAGACCTTTGGGCTGCTCGACTGTCTCCAAGCTCTCTGTTGCTGAAGTGTGCCCACAGACTGAAATGCCTCCTTAAACATACCCCAGCCTCCCATACATGTGTGAAACTTGCTTTATCCCGTTAATGTCTTAGGTGGTTCCTTTTTATTAATAAAACTCTCTAAGTCAGCAGTTCTCAATCTGTGGGTATCCAATATCAGATACTGACATTATGCTTCATAACAGTAGCAAAATTACAGTTATGAAGTAGCAACAAAAATAAGTTTATGGTTAGGGGAACTCCACAACATAAGGAACGGTATTAAAGCGTCGCAGCATTAGGAAGGTTGAGAACCACTGATCTACATATTTTATCCAATTGATTTCTCTGTTCTGTTCTTCAATAATTCCTATACTCCCTTCTCATTTCCCTCAAGTATCTCAAAATTTCCTTTGTTGTTCGGGTGGTGTTGTTTGTATTTGTTTTTTGTTTGTTTGTTTGTTTTACACAGGGCCTCAGTAGGAAGCAGAGGCTGACTTTGAACTTGAAATCTTCTGGCCCCAACCTCTTAAGTGTGTCTCTGTTAGGATTACAGGCAGCACAACTGCCCTGGCTGAATGCCATTGGAACTGCATATGAATGGAGGGTGGCTTGACATTCTTTTAAGAGTGCTGAGCTTTTTTTTTTTTAAGATTTATTTATTATTATATGTAAGTACACTGTAGCTGTCTTCAGATGCACCAGAAGAGGGCGTCAGATCTCATTACGGATGGTTGTGAGCCACCACGTGGTTGCTGGGATCTGAACTCAGGACCTTCTGTAGAGCAGTCAGTGCTCTTAACCGCTGAGCCATCTCTCCAGCCACCCACTCCCCTCTTTTTTTAAATTCAAGTAAGAAGTCTGCCTTTGCACTTCTGTGAACAACTTACTTTGCCTGGATTGGCTTCTGTGCATTAAAGAAAGGGTTAAAAGGTACTTAGCCAGAAGCATGAGGATCAGGAGTTTAAAGCTGCATGGTTGGGTACAGAGGGACTTTGCAGCCAGTCTGGGTCGCAGGAGATACTGTCTCAAAAAGAAAAAAAGTAAATGGAAAGCGACTGGTAGTGCCTTGGGGGAGAGGACTGAGGGAACGTCCTTCCCGGCCAGTCTGTAGAAGAGAACTGTTCCCATCTATGATGGTTTGTACATGCTTGGCCCACGGAGTGGCACTATTTGGAGGTGTGGCCTTGTTGGAGTGGGTGTGTCACTGTGGGCGTGGGCTTTAAGACCCTCATCCTAGCTGCCTGGAAGTCAGTCTTCCACGGGCAGCCTTGAGATGGAGAGGTAGAACTCTCAGCTCCTCCTGCACCATGCCTGCCTGGATGCTGCCACGCTCCTGCCTTGAGGATAATGGACTGAGCCTCTGAACCTGTAAGCCAGCCCCAACCAAATGTTGCCTTTATAAGAATTGCCTTGGAGCGGGGTGGTGGTGGTGCACGCCTTTAATCCCAGCACTTGGGAGGCAGAGGCAGGCGGATTTCTGAGTTCGAGGCCAGCCTGGTCTACAGAGTGAGTTCCAGGACAGCTAGGGGTACACAGAGAAACCCTGTCTCGAAAACAAAAACAAAACAAAACAAAACAAAAAAAGAGTTGCCTTGATTATGGTGTCTCTTCACAGCAGTAAGACCCTAAAGGGGATAGACTGGACCGAAGACTCTGTGGCTTTTTAACAGAAGCCCCATGCTCCCCAGACTGCAGCGCCCGAAGGCCCATTGCTCAATCTAGCTGAATGAGAGGCTGACACAGTCTATTGCAGGGTGATGGGAGTGTGACAGGGTCCAGACCTCCCCCCCCCCCGACCCCCACATAGTCAAGATGGCAGGGCCATGGAGGTTTGTGCTTGTCTCTTTATTGTTTCTGTCCAGGGCCCCTGCCGTGGGAGGGGCAGGCAGGGGAGGTGGTACCCTCCCACCAACCTGAGCCCACTCTCCGCCTCTCTCTTCCTTCCTCTCCAGCTTCTTACCCATCCTCTCTCCTTCTGTAGCTCCTGCTCCCACATCCAGCACCTTCCTATTCCCTCTTACAGCCCCTGCTTCCCAATCCCATCCCATCCCGGGCTGGGATGGGAAAGAGAGGGGCCATGAGGACATTTTTCAGGCCCCCACTCTCCATCTCAGCTCACTGAGGCCTCATTCTGTCTCTGACCCAGGCTGGGAATGTCCACAAAGCTCGGTCCTGACCCTGCAGATCCCAATACCCTCTCTGGTAGCCTCTGGGATTTCCCCAGGAGTCACAAAGGGGTAAGGGGAACGGTCATGACTTGAGCCTGGTTCTCTCTTTAAGAGCCAGGCTTGACAACTGCCAATAGCCAGGGCTCATGGGAGGGTCTGCAGAGGTGGCTGAAGGGGATTCCTGGGGCTGGGCAGCATGAAGACCACAAAGGGGTGATCGGTGAGGAGGGGTCAGAGGCTGTGAGTGGAGAAAAGTGGCTGGGTGTGAAATCCGAGAGTGGAAGAGGCTGGCTTCAGGAGGCAGTGAGGACGGGGGCCAGGACGTGGAACGCCTGGCTTACAGCACTTCGTGTTGTTGCTGTGTGGCCTCGCTGACGACCTGAGCGGGAAGAGAAGGCCAGTCTATCCACTGCTGGCTAAGAAGAGCCTCCTCCCCCCATTACTCTACCCTCAATGCAGCAAGGCCCACTCATCCCACCCAGGGTTGGAAGCCACCCAGCTGGTGAAAGACACCCAGCTGTCAGACAAGGGGTCTGACACCACTCACCTCTCCATCCCGGGTCTCAATGGTCTTGATCATCACAGTCTTTTTGGTGTGGACTTCAGAACCCCTTTGCTCAGGGCTGGTTTCTGTAATAGACCCACCACATGCTCAGCCTGGCCAGGTTCATACCTAAGCTGCACCATAAGCGATCACCCCTTTGTGGTCTTCACGCTGCCCAGCCCCAGGAAACCCCTTCAGCCACCTCTGCAGAGCCTCCCACGAGCCCTGGCTATTGGCAGTTGTCAAGCCTGGCTCTTAAGAGAGAACCGGGCTCAAGTCATGACCGTTCCCCTTCCCACTTTGTGACTCCTGGGGAGGTCACAGAGGGTACCATTGCTGCCTTGCTCCGAATACCAGAGGATTGTCACGTTCCTCAGGACAACGGTCTGACTTCTTTGAGACCTCACCCTCGAACTCGGCACCCAACAGATGATTCTATAGAGCTACGGGCCAGTCTTGCTAGAGGAATGGCTTCACGAGCCAAAAGATTGTGCTATGGGCTGGTACAGGATAGCAGGGGACCCAAGGGTCAGGCTCAGTATTCATGTTTCCCCATCCTGCCTTGCTCTCACTCCATCTCTGGATTTTCAGCAGAGTGCTGAATGATGAGTTTATATCCGTGGACTCTCCTCTAAGACAGAACCTCAAAGTCCAGGCCTGTAGACCCACTGGAGGAGCATAGAGGCTCCAGGATGAACTGTTTACTATCTTAAGGAAGCAGGAGCTAGTCACTGATTCACGGGCCCTACTGTGCCTCAGTTTGCTTTCTGGAAAAGAGCAGCCATGATATTTCCCTTCTTGTGGCTCCGAGCTGCTGATACACAGCGAGTGATTTTATATGCAGAACACATGCTTGGTATCTGAATAAACAAATAAGTGGAAAAAAAAAAAAGAAATTTGAGTTTCATAGTGGGGGTCACATTCTATTCCGTGGTGTCAGGAGTTTGTCGTTCATGAGTCCCTTAGCAAGCAACTAGCCTGTAATGAACGTTTGACTCGATGGAGCACAGCGTGTATTTTTTTCCTGATGGAAATGAACATCGAAGATATAAAAGGTTTGATCTAGGAAAGGAGACACTGCCAAGATCTCCGACTTGCTTTCCTAATGTATCATTAGTGGATGCTTTTCTGCTCTCTGGGGTTGGGAAGCCACTTGATCTGCATATTACTAATGTCAGGATGGCAACGTGCCCTCAAAGCTCGTTGGTTTTATTGTTTGGCTTTGCTAAAATTTGGCTTCTTTTTTTTTTTTTTTTTCCAAATGTGCATCCAACATCTTGCTCCCACAAATAGGGCTCTCCACAAACAGCCAGAGAACGGTGTGCCAAGTGCTCTCTGGCAGTATTCCAGACAGTTTGCGAGCAGGGGGTACCTTCCTGTGCAGAGAGCGAGATGCTCCTGCTGCCAGGGGAACACCCCCCTGCAGCTTCCAGAGTTTGGGATCCAGGACATATCTGATTCTTAAGAACCAATAATCCAGGAGGCTGGGGGATGTAGTCAGTACAATAGGACACAAACCAGCAGCACCATCACCATCATCACCACCACCATCACCACCTCGGTGCTTTATCTACAGTCTTTTTCTTTCATGCCTGGCCTCCTCCAGGGGTCTATCCTTCTCTCCTAATAGGCTTGGGCTACCCAAACTGAATCCCTGCAGCCCACCTCTACCATCCAGCACACACTCACCTCGGAAGTTAAGAGCAGAGAAGGTCTGGATAGGAAGGTTGATCCTGAAAAGGGAGAGACCACGTCCCCAGAGGGTTAAGGACATTCCCATCTACCCCTGAAATCCTGCTCATCACTCTTTAGTCTGGTTCTCCCCAAACACTTCCAGCCGTTGCAGCCCCACTGAGCCCAACACCCCTACTACTCACAACGCGCAGATCAAGACCCAACTCTAGCCATCCCAGAAATTGCCCCTTCTAGAAAGTTCACCCATTCTAATCCTGACCTCAGGCACGACTGACCCACTGCACCCTCCCAGCCCCCCAGATCTTCCTTGCTCCCAGCACTAGGGGAACAAGAACAGTAGCTGAGAAATTCACTTTGTACCCACCCCCCCATGCAGGCCAGATCCAGGATAGAGCCATTTATGCCTAGTCTAGAAGAAAGGATCTGGCTCTAGCTACCTTAAAAGGTCATTCGTGGTATGCTAGGTATACGTTCTACAAAATGCAGGGGTGGGGAATGGAGCTCAGTTGGTAGATAGCTTGCTTAGCATGCATGAAGCACCACATGAACCAGGCATGCTGGCACAGCCTGTTTAGGTCCCATCATTTAGGAAATGGAGACAAGAAGAATGGGTGTTTAAGGTCATCCTTGAACTACATGGCATGTACAGGGCCAGCCTGAGCTATAGTAGACTCTTCTCAAAAAAAAAAAAAAAAAAAACAAGAAAAAACCCTAAATTTTCCTTATAAGTCTATATCTAGACATGCTGCCATGCTTTTTATGAATATTGATGGACCATTTGTTGGCATAATTGATCTGTCTTAAATTGGCATTAAACTTACATACAACAGAAATGTTAGAGTGCATCTGGTGAGTTTTGAGAAGTCTATCCCCATGTAACTGCCAGTACAATCCAGATTCATAATGTTTCTGTCTCCCAGAAGATTCCCTTACAGAGCTCTCTCTCTCTCTCTCTCTCCTTCTCTCTCTCTCTCTCTCTCTCTCTCTCTCTCTCTCTCTCTCTCTCTCTCTCTCTGTGTGTGTGTGTGTGTGTGTGTGTGTGTGTTGGTTTTTGGTTTTTTGAGACAGGGTTTCTCTATGTAGCCCTGGCTGTCCTGGAACTCACTCTGTAGACCAGGTTGGCCTTGAACTTAAAAGATCTGCCTGCCTCTGCCTCTTGTGTGCTGGGATTAAAGGCGCACACCACCCCTGTCAGGTCACACTCCTGTTTCTCATGTCTGGAATTTGGGTGGATTGCTTTGAGCACATCATCCATATCTTCTCCTTTGAGCACAAATGACTGTATGTGTGTGTGTATCCATTAGCCTTAGCCTCCTCTCTGAGGCCATCTGTGTACAAGGCTTCCTGCTTCTCTGCTGTTTGTCTCTAGCCCCACCCCCTTCCATCATTTTCCACTCCGCTTGCATGGCTCCCCTGACTAGCAGTAATATTTTATTACTGATTGCCAAATATGATTTTATGCTGTGGGTTCTTAATTCTAAAGGTGGATGAGGGAATACTTACACTTCTCTCTCTCTCTCTCTCTCTCTCTCTCTCTCTCTCTCTCTCT
>JADRCD010217448.1:0-45832 GCA_019843815.1 Montemys delectorum
TTTTTTTTTTTTTATATGAACTTGAGTATTTTTCTGTCATGGTCTATAAATAATTGTGTTAGAATTTTAGTAGGAATTGCATTTAATTTGTAGATTGCTTTTGCTAGAATGGTCATTTTTACTATAATAATGCTATATATGAACATGGGAGATCTGTTTGTCTTCTGATATCGTCCTCAGTTTTTTTCTTCATATATTTGAAGTTCTTGTCATATAATTATTTCACTTGGCTTGGTTAGAGTTACACAAAGATATTTTATATAATTTGTGGCTATTATGAAGGGTGTTATTTTTCCTAATTTCTTTCACAGCCCATGAGCTTATCTTTTTCTTATTTATTTATTTATTTAATTTTGTATGCAACCACTTTGCAGAAAGTACTTATCTTGTATAGGATTTCCCTGGTATAAATTTTGGAGTCACATATGTATACTCTTATATCACCTGCAAACTGTGATAGTTAAACTTCTTCCTTTCCAAATTGTATCCCCTTGATCTCCTTTAGTTGTCTTACTGCTCTAACTAGGACTTCAAGTACTGAATTGAAGAGACAGGAAGAGAGTGGGTAATCTTGTCTTGTTCCTGATATTAGTGAAATTGCTTTAAGTTTCTCAATTTTATGTTGCCTATTGGCTTGCTGTATATTAGCTTTATTGTGTTTAGGTATGTACCTTGTATCCCTTATCTCTCCAAGACTTTTAACATGAAAGAATTTTGGATTTTGTCAAGTGCTTTTTCAGTATATACTAAGATGATCATGAGATCTTTTGAGTTTTTTAGTTGATTTAAATTTTATTGCATTATGATGAGAAAAGATACATGATTTAAGTTTATCTGAATTTCTGAACATGTAAAAACATATTTTAAGTAAGTAGAATTAAATCACATTCTTGTGTTCCTTTTGTACCCCAACTCCTCCCAGAGTCCCCCCTTCAATACCTACAATTCCTTTTTTTGTCATATTCTTTAAAATTTATAAAATATTATAACAATAAAAATGAGTATTATAAAAGTTGTTTGATATAAAACAACAATCAATTTAACAGTCTTATGTAGATGCTTATCTATAGCAATACTGAAAATACATACGTTTTTCTCAATATAAATTTTAAATAACTCCAACCATATTAACTCTTTATTTTAAAATAATACATCACCACTAATATTTTTTTAAATGAGCATAAATATATAAAGTCTTTTTGTTTGTTTGTTTGTTTGTTTATCTTATATTTAGTAGAGCTTAAAATCTTGGCTCTTACCATGGTACAAGGCCAAAATTATGGTGGATTCCATTGATGGATTTTTGTATATTGAACCATAGCTACATCCTTGGGATGAAATATAATTGATCATGTTGGATGATGTCTTTGATGTGTTCTTGGATTTTGTTTGTTAGTATTTTATTGGGTATTTTTGGATCAATGTTCTTAAAAGAAATTGGTCTCAAATTTTCTTTCTTTGTTGAATCTTTGCATGGTTTCAATATCAGGATGACTGTGGTCTCATAGAATGAGTTTAGCAGTTTTCCTTTTGTTCTTATTTTGTGGAAGAATTTGAGGAGTATTATTATTATTAGTTCTTCTTTAGAAGTCTGGTAGAAGTCTGTGCTAAAATCATCTGGCCCTGTTTTTTTTTTTTTTTTTTTAATTTTATTTTGTTTGATTGGAAGACTTTTAATGACTGCTTCTATTTTCTTAGGAGTTATAGGACTATTTAGACATTTTTCCTAACCTTCATTTAACTTCGGTAAGTGATATCTGTCTCGAAAATCATCCATTTCATTGAGGTTTTCCAATTTTGTGGAATAAAGGTTTTGAAGTAAGTCCCAATGATTTTTTAAATTTCCTCAGTGTTTGTTGTTATATCCCTCTTTTGATTTCTTATTTTGTTAATTTTGGTATTGTCTACCTTTTAGTTTACTGGGTCAAGGGTTTGTCTATATTGTTGATTTTCTCAAAGAACCAGCTCGTTGTTTCATTGGTTCTTTGTATTATTCTGTTACTAGTTGATGGATTTCAGCCCTGAGTTTGCTTATTTTCTGCTCTCTATTCCTCTTGGGTGTGCTTGCCTCCTTTTCTAGAGTTTTGTGGTATACTTTAAATTATTAGTATGAGAACTCTCTAATTTTTTCATGAAGGCACTTAGTGCTATGAACTTGCTTCTTAACACTGCTTTCATTGTATCCAATAAGTTTGGGTATTTGGGACTTCATTTTCATTGAATTCTAGAAAGTCCTAAATTTCTTTTTTAATTTTTTTCCTTACTCAGTGATCCTTGAATAGAAAGTTATTCAGTTTCCATGAGTATGTAGGCTCTCTGTTGTTTTTGTATTGGAAGTCCAGCTTTAATCCATGGTGGTCTGATAGGATACAAGGAATTATTTCAATTTTCTTGCTACTGTTGAGGCTTGCTTCACAACCAAGTATATGGTTGATTTTGGAGAAGGTTCTATGTTGTGCTTAGAAGACGTTCTAATCTCTTTTGTCTGGGTGAAAATTTCTGTAGATATGTTAGGTCCATTTGATTTATAACTTCTGTTAGTTTCATTATTTCTGTTTAGTCTCTGTCTTGACGATCTGTCAATTGGTGAGAGTAAAATGTTGAAGTCTCCTACTATTAATGTGTGGGATTCAATGTGTGATATAAGCTTTAGTGTGTTTCTGTTGGGAATGTGAGTGCCTATGCATTGGGGGATAGCCATTCATACTGAGACTTCATTTTGGTGGATGTATCTCTTTTGATTATGGGGTTGAAAGTCTACATTATAAGATATTAGAATGGCTACTCTAGCTTGTTTTGGGGGTCCCTTTGCACAGAAAACATTTTTCTACCCCTTTACTCTAAGATAATGTCTATCTTTCTTGCTGAGGTATGTTTCTTGGAGCAGAATGTTGCATCCTGTATGTGCATCCACTTTGTTAGCCTGTGTCTGTCTTTTTATCAGGGGAATTGGAATCATTGGTGTTGAGGGATATTAATGAGCAATTATTGTTAATATTTGTTATTTTGATGGTGGTGGTGGTGGTGGTGGTGGTGGTGGTGTGTGTGTGTGTGTGTGTGTGTAATTATCTTCTTTAGGTTTTGCTGGTGGTATAGAATTATCTATTTCTTTTGTTTTCTTGTATGTAGTTACCCTTCTTGTGTTGGAGTTTTCCTTATAGTATCCTGTTTGGTTTGTCAGGGACCTAGCCAGCTGAGGCTTGGGACTTGGGGAACTCATCTAGTTGTTCAAATTTGATTTTTTTATTTATAGATGAATAATTTTCCTTATTATATATCCACCACATATTTTTAGTTAGCTGCAGTAAAAATTATTGTGTTGCAAATGAAATAACTGCCATCTTAACTCCTCTGTGAATTCAATTTTATAAAGTCTTGTGAACTCAGTTCCTGATATTTTCTCTCATGTGTAGTTCTTTCCTATCCTTATCTTCTCTCTTGTCTTTCAGGTCTTGAGTTTCATGGGATCCTTCTCACCTGATTTTCAGGCTTGGAACAATAGCTTTCTACCTCTAAGGCTTCTATCCCTGTGAGGTGATTCACCTTCCCATAGTGTTGACCTCATAACTATCAATGTCATGTGGTATGGTCTGTATATTTTGCCCTCTAACCTGTTATGATGATAGATATGTTGTATTCTTAAAGACTTGTTGACTTGACATGAAAATATGAAGTATGACTAATGAACCCATGAGCTATAAGACATTGACACTTGAGAGTCCTCTTTATTAAAGAACACAGACTAGGCCATGTTGGTTGAAACAGTTTGGTTAAGCATTTTATTAGGGACTCCACTATCATGTTCCTTAGATATTTGTGAGGCAGTAGTCTGTTCAGGCAACCTGTGGCCAGTCAAATATATGTCTGGAACTCCGAAGCTCCAGTGGGCAATTTCTGCCTGCAAGGGACTGAAGGAGTTTGGCCACACATCCTGGGTCCCTGGCTCCTGCTTCAGTCACAACCTCTCATAGTCCCCCACAAGAGATGTATGTTTTGTCATGTAGATAATGCTCCAAGCTCCCAGCCTTCTGGCTGGACCCTACCCCCAGTCATCTGACCACAGCCAGGCATGCCCCGCCCCACAGACAGATAGCCCTGCCTCACAGAATATAAGGGGCAGTTTGCTCCTCCTCTCTCTCTTGCCCTCTTCTCTTACTCTCCTGCTTTCTTGCTTTCTTCCTCTCTTGCTCTATTATTTTCTTGCCCTCTCTCTTTCTTCCTCTTCTCCTCTCCTTCCTCTCATTTCTTTCTCTCCACATGGCTGGCCTCTCTTCTCTTTCCTATAATAAAATATCTTGTGATTATTGCACAGCCCTAGGCATCAGCAGCAGAGAGACCCAGCCCATCAGATGTTCTTTTTTTTATTTGATATTATCTTAGAAATGTGGTCATGCTACCCTTGTTGATTTCCAATGCAAAAAAACCCCAAAAAAACAAAAAAAAAAAAACAAAAAACAAACAAAAAAAAAACCGCACTGACCTTTCAAACACTTGATTCATAGTATGTATTAGAAAATTAAAACCATCCCATAGTCTACTGCATTTCTCACTATTTTTTTTACTGATCTTTCAATCATATATGGAGTTCCACAATCAAAACATCATAATTGACATCCTTGCTTTTCTTTACTACACCTGCCTGGCAGCTGAGTAGAAGCTGTTTGCTTTGCATCTGTGGAAGACCCTGCAGGAAAGCACAGATCAACATCCCATTTAAGAGAAGACTCATTGCTTACCTGTAATGACCATCTGTGAACTCCTCCAGAGTGATCTCAGCTTGAGTTGAGGCCATGATCTCTTTAGAGGAGTCTGAACTGATAACTACTTCAATGGATATGCCTGTACTGGATACTCTTTGATCTAGGGCTCTCTCTTGGGTTGACAGAGACTGTGTTTGACAGTTTGACAGTTCTTGATACCCAAACCTACCCTATTTCATTTATTCCTAAATATTACTTCCTGAAATATTCTGCACTCTTACATTCAGCTTGGCAGTGTCTTTTACCTGCCTGATGGTGTTCATTCAACAAATTTATGATCCTCAGTGTGGTCATATTCAGAGGACAGCACTAATACACAGCAGTCTTTAGCAATATGAGCAACTATGCTTTCCTGTTTCTCTGAAGATTCTGAAAATAAGTACTCTTTTATAGTATTCTCAGTGTAAAGGAAGGATAATAGAGGTAGTTTTCTGTAGAATTTTGAGAAGAAAAAAATGGTTACAGTTTGTTAAGTGTTCAGTTTATGTCAATCTTTCCATCTACTAATTTATTTCAGCTATTGGGCTGAATCAAGGGTACGTAGCACACACCTCATCATAGATTGAGTGGAAAAAATAAATTTTAGAGTCTTGATAGAGACCTCACAGCTCACTTACTTTCTTTGCTTCCATACTCCCTCTCAGAGGGATTCTGGTGAAGACCCAGTATTGCCCCTGTGTATTTACCTCATCGTTTATTGGAACAAATGATAACAGTGGCTAATCACATGACTGTTTGCAATGTTGGTGAATAAAAAGAGGCAGAAAGCTACACAATCAAGTAGAAGCTTCCTTAGAGCCTAGTTAATAAATGTAGAAGATATCTAAAAAACAGAAACAGTAAGAGGATCCTGACATTTAGGATTATTTAAAGGTGATTCTCATGGTGTGCTCAGTGGATTGAACTGGGCCATCAATGAAGATAAAGTATGGAATTGTTGGAAATGCTAGCTGTCTGATCTGTGATATAGGAAACAGATATGAGGAGGAAATTATATTTAAAAAGGGAAAGTTCATCAGGTCTACTTATAGACAAAGACTAGCAGATATCTTAGGAATGCTGACATCAGGAGAAATAATCTTCCCAAAGGAAGAGCACCAATTATCCAATACCAAATAGTTTGCCTGAAAACATACATACAAGTAACAGTATACAGACTGAGTCAATTGTATTTATATAATTGGAATTACACATATGTATTATATACATATTTATATGTGAACACATACTTATGAAATTACACACATGTAACAACAAAAGAAAGAGGCATAAATTTGAAAAAAATAAACGATAGAGCCCCATGGGAGGTGTTAGAGAAAGGAAAAGGAAGAGAAAATGATGGAATTATATTTTATTGCAAAAAAAAAGAAAATTAAAAATATGAAAACTTTATATTTTAGAAAAAATTTAGACAAAACTTTAATTACAGAGTTAGCCCTGTGATCCACTTGAGTCACACTGGTCTTGCTAGTAAATCATGTTTCAGTTGCTCATCCATGAAGGTTAGTTATTAAAAAAGGAAATTACTAAAGATTATTTTTTCCAATTGTATGTGATCTATTTAGAGAGAGAAATGAGGGAAGAGACGTGAGAAAAAGGTGAGATTGTAGACCTGAAGGCAGTGAAAAGGGATTTAGAATAACTTTATTTGGGAACTTTGTACATTCGTGACATTATTGAGAAAGTTATTTTTGCTGCAAGAAAACAGAAAGAAAAATCTAAATAAAGTCCATTTAACATCCAGCTTTATGCTCTTCTTTAGCACAATAATCATACTCTTATCTTTTGAGAGAATAGCAAATGTCTTGAGCTGTCACTTGAAAAGGAAGTCAATCAGAGTGTTTGATAAATTTCTAAAAGCATTGTACAAACTCACCTAGAAAACAGCTTTCCTTTAAAAGAAAAAAGCCAACAGCCCAAAACTAGGATTTATGCAAATCCCATATGGGATTTATGCAAATTCTATACATTTTGATAGTCAGAGAAAATAGATATTTTCCATAAAGTGCTTGAGTTGAGTCTGCCGCTCAAACAATATAGGTAATTGTAGAAAAAGTAAGGAAGTGAGATCCACTTCTCCCACGCAGACATTCACAAATCATGTTGAATCTGCTTCAGACTAGCAGTGGAAAGTGCGTCATTTTGAAAATTGCTGCTGAGTATGGATTTTGCACAGGACACAGCAGAGATTCTGGCGTTGAGGTGACAGGGTCACTGGGTGTTAGCTCTTTAGAAGCATTTGTTAGAGTCTATGGAATAGCTAGCACCAGTTTCAGGAAACAGAAAAGTGCCTGGCTGTTCTCACTTAGCATACACTCAAGAAATCATGGCAGAGTGAACAGAACTTCTTCCAACTGACTTGTAGCTCTAGGACTCTGGCTCTTGTCCTCACGTTGAATGAAAGGAAGGAAATGATCAATGATCATTTTGGTTTTCACTGGTCTAAATATTTTCTGAAAAGAATTCACAATTTAGGATAACAGAATACTAAATATCTACAAAGGTTTCGATTCCTGACTGAAATAGTATCCTTTTTATCTCAGTTTGGGTTTCTAGAATCTTCCTATACAGTGATGTCAAGAGAGTTTTCTCAAAGGAAATTCTAGTTGTGGCACTCACCGTTTAAATATACAGTTCTCTCCTCTATTAAAAACAAAAAAATTTACTTTCTTAGCTAATTAACTAATTCTCTACAAGAACTCATACAAAGATTTTGTTTCTTAAGTTAACAGAAAATTCTTTCTTTAAAAAAATATTTTTTGAAGACTTAGAAATGTGATAAGTATAACTTAGCTATGAACACTGGCTTGAGATTCCATGAGGATGTGCTGCAGCTGTGTAGAAAGGCCAAGGCTGGAGCATCCACATCTTAAAACCTACAGGTTTGTAAGGTGTTGATGACAAATGGGTTTTCCTCCCAGTATTCTTTGAGCATGCTAATGACATGGTGCCTAACACAGCCCACAGAAAGAGACAAAGCATGGCAAAACTACTCACAGATGTGTATGAGCCACCTTCAGAACTTTTGTCATGGCTTATATTCTGAAGCAAAGGTTAGTTATGGGGATTCTGACATAAGAGGATACAAGGATCCTTGTGTATTAGCTCAGAGATTAGCGCTCATGTTGATTTTTGTTTTTGTTTGTTTATTTTGTTTTGTTTTGTTTGTTTGTTTGTTTGTTTTTAGACAGAGTTTCTCTGTGTAGCCCTGGCTGTCCTGGAACTCACTCTGTAGTCCAGGCTGGCCTCGAACTCAGGAATCCGCCTGCCTCTGCCTCCCAAGTGCTGTGATTAAAGGCGTGCTCCACCACTTTCCGGCTCATGTTGATTTTCATTCACTTTGAAACAAACCCCAAAAGTCTTAGACACTAATCACAAACGTTTTCATGCTATGAATGTGTCCTACACTTCATGCTCTATCTTCCCACTCTAAGAATCTTGCAGGAATCAAAAAAAGAAAACATTTTTCAGTGATTCGAATGTGCCAGATTGCTTTCACCTTTTTCTTGGATTCTAAGTCTCAATCCTCTTCTTCATCCTTTAGGTGGGGCCATTACATATTCTATTTACTGAAATGTTTCATCTGACCTCTAAATCAAAGATGAATGTGACATAGAATCTTATTGTCTCATCTTTCATTTATGAGTGTGTGTATGTTTGTATGTCTGTGGCTATATGCCATGTGTGTACAGGTGCCCACAGAAGCCTGGAGCTAGCATGGGGTCCCCTGAAGCTAGAGTTACAAGCACTTGTGACCACCTAATGTGGGTGCTGGGAGCCAAACTCAGGATCCCTGTGTGGGAAGCAAGTTCTCTTAACCACTGAGACCACTTTACCCTAATATTTCTCTTTATATATCATATATAGATATGATAGAAAAAGTCCACTATACTGTATTCCTGTGAGATAATATTGTTAATTTTTTAAGTCCAGAGATATAGATCATAAATTTCATTTCAAATATTAGTGATGAACTAGGAAAATTACTTTATTTCTTCAAGGTTACAAATCAATAGTATGGCATTAAATAAATCCATATGTTTTAATTAAACTTTTCCTCCAAAATTATATTTTTTCAAAGTTATGAAACTATAATATTCTCATTAATATGAGCATATTATATGCAAACCTTGCATATTTAAATGTGCTGTAACCCATATAATACTTTCCATATCCCAGTTTTAAAAGTGAATGACTTACAATATGGAAAATGTAGTATTATTAATTAAATGTCTGAAACAAAGATAACAGTCCAGTAAATTACAGGTACCTTCAGTTGCTGAGCCATCATGCTAGCTCTGGAAAAGCTACATTTTTTTTAAAATCAAACATTACATTTGGTTGGCTAATACAAGTTGGCTATAAGAAGATTTAGCATATTAATACATAAAGATCATTTGAAATAATTTTCATTATGAATTTCATGTATGATTACACATATATAAAAAGTTAAATAAAAAGGTTTAAAATACTCTAGTTACTCTAATAAGGTTATTGCTTTCTTATTGCTTTTTATTTACTTTATATCTGGATCTCAGCCCCCTCCCTACTGTTCTCACTGTTCCATCCTTACAAATCCCTCCCACCATTGCATCTTTCCATTCTCCTCAGAGAAGGGAGTCCCACTTTGGTACTACTCAACCCTGGAACATCCAGTCCCAGAAGGACTAGGCACTTCCTCTCCCACTGAGGCCCAACCAGGCAGTCCAGGTAAGGTGAAGAGAATCCAATGTCAGGAAGCAGTGACCAAGACAGACCCTGCTTCACTTGTTAGGAGACTCACATGATGACTAAGCTGCACATTTGCTACAAATATGGAGGGGAGACCAGGTCCAGCCTCTTTCTGCACCCTGGATGATAGCCCAGGCTCTATAAGCCCATGGTCCCAGGTTAGTTGACTCTGTGGGTCTTTTTTTTTTTTTTTTTTTTTTTTGGTGTCCTTGACCCCTCCAACTTGCTCACTTCTATCTCTCATTCTTGTTCCTACAAAACTATCCAGGCTCAGCCTGATATTTGGTTGTGGGTCTCTGTTCTGCAGTCATCCACTGCTAGATGAAGCCTGTCTGGAGACACTTATGCTAGATTCCTGTCTCGTCCTCTACCGAGTTCCCTCTCTCCATGATCTCCAATGATTATTTAGTTTCCCTTTCTGAATGAGATTCATGCCTCCTCCCTCAGGGCTTCCTTATTACCCAGTTTCTTTGGGTCTGTGGATTGTTGTAACATGGTTGTCCTGTACTTTATGGCTAATGTCCACTTAAAAGTGAGTATATAACATACATGCCGTTCTGAATCTGTGCTAACACTCCCAGGTTAATATTTTTAAGTTCCATTCATTTGCCTGCAAAATTTACAGTGTCTTTGTTTTTAATAGCTATTTTGTTTTAAATAGTATTCCATTGTGTTGAGGGACATCTGGGTTATTTGTAGTTTCTTGTTATTATGGACAAAGCTGCTATGAACATAGTTGAGCAAGTTCCTGCAGTATAGTGAAACACCTATTGGGTATATGCCTAGAAGTGGTATGTTTGTGTCTTTAGACACAAATAACATGAAATATGTAGATGTAACTCTAACTAAGCAAACAAAAGACCTGTATGACAAAAACTTCGAATTTCTGAAGAAGAAAATTGAGATAGAAGATAGAAAAATGCTATGTGCTCATGGATTTGTAGGATTAACACAGTAAAAATGGGCATCTTACCAAACAGAATCTAAAGATGCAATGCAATTTCCATCATCATTCCAACACAATTCTTTACAGATACTGAAAGAACAATTCCCAACTTCATATGAAAAACTGAAAATCCCAGGATAGCTAAAAACAATCCTGAACATTAAAAGAACTTCTAGAGGTATCACCATGCCTGATCCCAAGCTGAACTACAGAGCAATGGTAATAAAAGTTACATGGTATCGGTATATGAAGAGACAGGTTGATCAATGGAATCACATCACCTACAGACACTTGATTTTTGACAGAGAAGGCAGAAACTTACAATGGAAAAAAAGAGGAAGCAAGTGCAGCAAATGCTGCTGATCTAACTGGATATCTGCATTTAGAAGAATGGAAATAAATCCATATCTATCACCCTGCACAAAACACAAGTGGATCAAAGACTGCCACATAAAACCAGATATATTAAATCTAATAGAGAAGAAAGTGAGAAATAGCCTTGAACTCATTGGTACAGAGATCAAGAATGTTAAATGGACTTTATGAAACTGAAAAGCTTCTGTAAGTCAAAGGACACTGTCAATAGGACAAAAAAGCCCACAGATTGGGAAAATATCTTCATTAATCCTTATATCTGATAGAGTATTAGTGGCCACCAACCATGGAATTGAAGCAAGATACAGAGTTGGATGCAGGTGTACCTTTAAAGACTGATGTTCTCTGGATATTCTAGCTCTCTAACTATACTGAATGCTTGTTCATAGCTTCCATAAAGTCCTAAAAACTTTCTTGCTTATTCTAAGAGTTAAAAGCCACTGGCTTAGGTGATTAAAAACTGTAGCCTAACTGTACAAGATTAAGTAGTGTAGATTTTATCCTATTACAGTAGAAACTGCAGGGTTCTAACTTCCAACCTGGTAGTTGAAGTCACAGGGAGTAGAAGAAACACTTTGAAAACTGAAACAATCTTTATTTCTAAGTTCTCTCTAAAAAGTTTCCTATAACAGTTGTCTAATTAAAGATGGTCAGGATCTCTCCTCTCTTTGACCTCAGCACTTATACATTTTTCAGAACACAGGATCACATGGTTAAAAAGTTCACAAGTTTACCCATAAATTCAAATAATAAATTGAGTAAGAAGTTTACAACAGAGAATGTTTACTTGCATATCCATTAAGAGTAATTATCTGGCTAAACACTCATCATGTGTCACCAGCTCTACAGACTCTTGGGGAGTTAAAAACCATAATTTTGTGACTAAAGTATTAGTGAAGTTTTAGTATAGATAAATCCAGTCAATATACCTTCTATTTTTTCACCTATAGTAAATTCTTAGTTCCCTTTTTATTACCTTTGGTTAATTGTTTTACAAACTCTTGGAATGTGCTCTAAGTTGTAGACACCATTGCTTGCAATCTCAGAAGCAAATAACTAGTGACACTTGAAGATGCAGAGTTCCCATTCCAGTTTTAACATCAGAGAGGACTTAATAGCAATCCAATTATCAAAGAGCTTAATAATTACCAATATAATTTTAGGAATGCTTATAGTATGATCATTAAAATTAAGAAATCATCTATTTGTCTATATAGCATCACTACAAGACAGTATATCTTCATTGTTCTACAGAGATTTGCTCAAAAGGGTGGGCTATTACCTAGGGATGGTTATATATATATATATATATATATATATATATATATATATATATATATTTAATAATAACAGGGAAAACATATTTATAGCAGGAAGCTTTCCTAAAATGAAATTCTTCTTGACCTTGCCTAGAGAAGCAATTCTATCATTAACTTTGACAGTCCATGGCTGAAACATCTCAGGAAGATCACCTGCCACAGTGGACTAATATCCTAAATATATAAAGAACTCAAGAAACTAGACACTCACAATCCAAATAGCTCAATTTAAAAATGGGGTACCAACTAAACAGAGATTAATTATTGTATGTGTTTATATTTCAGATGTTTTTTCCCCTGCCATTCCCTCCTTCCAGAATTCTTCATTCCATCCCCTCTACTCTTTGCCTCTGAGTGGGTGCTCCCTTCCCCCACAGGCATCACATTTCCCTGATTCATCAAGACTACAGGATTAGGCATATCCTCTTCAACTAAGGCAAAACAAGGCAGTTCTTTGCTACATATGTGCCAGGGGCTTCAGACCAGCCCATGTATGCTCTTTGGTTGGTAATTTAGTCTCTGTGAACTCTGAGGAGTCTGGGTTAGTTGAAACTGTTAGTCTTCCTATGGGGTTGCTATACCCTTTAGCTCCTTCAATCCTACTCCTTACTCTTCCATAGGAATCCCTGACTTTAGTCCAATTGTTAGCTGTAAATATCTGCAGCTATCTCAGTCAGCTGCTGATAGAATCTCTCAGAGGATAGCCATGCTAGGCTCATTTCTGCAAGTACAACATAGCATCAGTAATAGTATTAGGGTTTGGTGCCCATTCACGGGATGAATCCCAAGTTGGGCTAGTCACTGTGCAGCTTTTCCTTCAGTCTCTGCTCCATTTTTGTTCCAATATTTCTTTTAGACAGGAACAGTTCTGGGTAATCCCATCCCTCCATTGGAGACCCTGTCTGTCTACTGCAGGTTGTCTCTTCAGGTTCCTTCTCTTCACTGTTATTTCAGCTAAGGTCACCTTCATTGTGTCCTAGAAGCCTCTCATATCCCCAACCCCCTATCCCCAGAAACTGCATTTTCCATTCATTCTCCTGGCCCTCTGGGCTGCTCTTCCATTTCCTCTGATACTTGATCCAAATCCCTTTCCTCCTCCCCCTCTCCTACCCTATCAGGTTCCTCCCTCCCTCTTAAAAGAGGAATCTTGAATAGCCAAGAAGTACTTAAAGAAATTTTCAGTGTATTCAGTCATTAGGGAAATGCAAATCAAAACAACCCTGAGATTTCACCATCAGAATGGCTAAGATCAAAACCAACAAGGCCATCCTCTGCTACATATGCAGCTGGAGCTATTGGGTTCCTCCATGTGTACTCTTTAGTTGGCGGTTTAGTCCCTGGGGCTCCAGGAATACTTTTGGTTCATATTGTTGTTCCTCCTATGGGGCTGCAAGCTCCTTCAGCTTCTTGGGTCCTTTCTCTAGCTCTTACATTGGGAACCCTGTGCTCAGTCCAGTGGTTGGCTAAGAGCATCCACCTCTGTATTTTTCAGGCACTGGCAGGCCTCTCAGGAGACAGCTATATCAGGCTACTGTCAGCAAGCACTTGTTGGCATCCATAATAGTGTCTGCATTTGGTGATTGTATATGGGATAGATCCCCAGGTGGGGCAGTCTCTGGATGGCATTTTCTTCAGCCAAAAGTCTAACTTGATCTGTGTCATACAATATTATCCCAAGTAAAAAGCACATATTTAATAACTGTGATATATGGAACCAGTTAATTATCTGTAGAAGTTGAAGAGTACACATTTCTACTCATGTCATGTTATGTCCTGGAGAAGGCATTGCTCCAGGAGATACTACTTTTATAAAGACAAAGTAACCAGTCTGTCTTAAAGAGTTTTCTATTGTTCCAAAAAGATAACATGACCAACGCAACTTGTAGAAGAAATAGTTTACTGGAGCTAACAGTTTCAGAGGGTGAGTCCATGTCCATCATGCAAGGTAACACAGCAGCAGACAAGGTGCTGAAATAGCTAAGAGGTTATATCTTTTTCCCCCATTAATTTACTTATTTATAAACTTTACATCCTGATTGCAGTCTCCCTCCCTCCCTCCCACCTCATCTTGCAATCCTACCCTCATGCCCTCCTCCCATCCCCTCTCTCCTTTCCTTGAATACATGATAGTGGGTCAAACAGCTATCCTCCAGGCAGGTACACTTGTCCTATGATAACACATGGTGGGACTAATGGCTCCAGCAGCATATGTTGCAGAGGATGGCCTAGACGGTCATCAATGGGAAGAGAGACTCTTGGTCCTGTGAAGGCTCTATGCCCCAGAATAGGGGAATGCCAGGGCCAGGAAGCAGGAGAGGGTGGATTGTTGGGGGGGGGGAGGGAACAGGGTTTTTTTCTGTTTTTGTTTTTGCTTTTGTTTTCGGGGGAGAAACTGGGAAAAGAGATATCATATGACATGTAAATAAAGAAAATATCTAATAAAAAATAAATAAAAAATATGTACCAGGTTTCTTGGGGATCTAATGTGAGTGCCATATAATAGATAAAAAGTGTGAAAAATCATGACAATAATTTGAACAAGATGACTTGAGTGGTCTATAGAGAACCCATCATGAGGCAAAAGGAAGTACACGGAAGGACATTAGTAGTCCTTTGTTATAGGGCGCCACAAGGAACTCTGCAGTCTATATTGTTTAAGAGAAAAATAATGAAAAAAAGCAGGAAAAAAGTTCTCTGACATGCCACAGCTGTGTAAAACACACTAAAAGCATCTGAAATGATTTTGGACATCAGCCAATATAGAAGGTATTATACAAAGGACAGCCACTCTCCCCTCTGGTACTTAGTTTCTTCTCATGCAGAGGAGCCCAAGTATTGACAGAGTAAAAGTTCTGGTGAAGAAAGAGACAAGCAGTGACAGCATTGTGATTCATCCATTGCAAGTCCACCTGGATGGGAGCCGATGAAAGCAGGAAAGATCTGTGGCTTCTATGTCAGAACTGAGTAGGATGCTGTATTACCATGAAAAGGAATAAATGTCATATCAAATTTCATCAATCACAGGAAAAGCTGCTTAAAAGAGAAACTGGACAGAGTAGCTAAGAAATTTGAGAGGCTTCTTGTCTTTCCTTTCTTCCTGGTCTAACCTAAGAGAAAAGACAAAGCAGCCCCTGTTACACAGTCAGGAAGTACAGGAAAAGGGACTTCACTGCAGAACACAATGAACTGCAGAACACAATGAGAATGTAGGCTAAACATATACAGCATGATGCATGACTTTACAATTATTGAATTTTTTGTTTGTTTGTTTGTTTTGGTTTTTCAAGACAGGGTTTCTCTGTGTAACCCTGGCTGTCCTAGAACTCACTTTGTAGACCAGGCTGCCCTCGAATTCAGAAATCTGCCTGCCTCTGCCTCCCAAATGCTGGGACTAAAGGGGTGCGCCACCACTGCCTGGCTATTGCATTTCTTCTAAGCTCCTTCTTTGACTTTAATATCACTCTAGTTTTGCCACTGCCTGGTAACAACTAACACATCATCCCCACTATGTGCCAAAGTAGTTAGTTCTCAAAGCTTTTCTGGCTGCTAACTCCTTATTCTCTCAATAACCCTATAATGTAGGAACTGATGATATTCCGAAGTGTACAGAGAAGAAACCTGAGGGACATAGGGATGCAGCTTGTAACAACTTTGGATTTATTCTCAAGTGCTCTGGTTCCAGAGACATGATCCCAAGTACTTCTTATGCTATAATTAAAAGTAAACTTTGTATATCTTGCTGTATTCTAAAATAATTTTCAGACACAGGGAATGCATACTTAACTGAGATTTGTGGATTCTCTATCTTTTCCCTTCCACTGCTCAAACTTCCTTAGGATTTGAATAGCAAAAAACCAAACAAACAAAAACCATAATAACAAATTGCTCCCACAATTATAATCCCTTGTTCAGGATACTGATTGCTGGAACTGGCTGTCAGACATATTGAAGAGCTTTAAAATGATTTGTCCCTCTAATAGAAGTTGGTTTGAAGTGTGATGACATTGACTTCTGTGTTGTTAATGGCTTAGAGGAGTTCAAGAGCAGAAGAGAGGGAGACTAGAAAGAATATTGTAAACTGGTGTTTGCTCCAGCTAGTTGATGGAAATGAGAAGGATTGATAGGAGATAGTAGAAAAACAGACAGACAGACAGATGATAGAAAAAGTACTTGTAGATATAAATATCTGAGAAGTAAATGTAAATCGGACTTATATATTGAAAGTAGAAATGACAAAATTTATTTTTGTATTAAAACTGTAAGAATATATCATAGAATAGTGATTAGATTCTATAACTCATAGCAGACACTTGTAAAGATATACTGTAAGTGGTTTAAAATATTTTCTGATGTAAGAACAGTTTAGATTTTAGCACTCTGGCTCTGTTCTGGGAAAATCTGTGTAGTCCCTGCTCCCCCACAGCCTTGCCTGTGAAGCATCAATGCTGTCCTCATAATATCTTGAGTATCCTGTGGAAGATTCTGGTAAAAAAAAAAAAGTCAGCATATTGCATGGAATTCATTTAGTCTCAATGCTATCTATCTTTGATAAGAACTTTTTTTTTTTTTTAAATCTGCCTGGCAATGATAATGTTCTTCAGCCTTAAGCTTTACATTCCACGCAAGCCAGATTCCCCATAGAAGATGCTCAGAGCTAGTCTATTACTCTTAGATAAAGAGGAAGGTCTTTAAGACTCTGCTAGCCATGGACAACACTGTTTTGGAGATTCACAGAGAGGACCATCGTATCCTGAGACACCATCATTCCATATGACTGAGATAATGAGATAGCTGAAAGAGAGTCGAATCCACTACAGACTGAAGTATTGGATGAAGTAGGTAGTAAGAAGAAAGCTTCATCTAAGGGAAAGATTGTCTTAATCTACCTATGGCCTTGAGCAAGACTGAAACTTTCAATATTTTATTTTCTGTTTTGCTGTTGTGGTTGTTGTTTTGTTTTGTTTTCTACATTTTTCTAACATTTCAAATGTTATCCCCATTTTGTTTTCAAATTCAGTATATTTTAATCATAGTCCCCTCTCCCAACACCTCCTAGGTCCTCCCTACCCTCTTACCCACCCAACTTCATGTTCTAACTCTCTCCAAACGGAACCCTCCAAAACTAAATAAATAGATAAATAAAAACAAAGTAATGACCAAATGAAATGCCTAAAAAAATGACTGAAAAAATGCCCAAGTGAAACAAAAGGCACCCACAAAAACCATGAAGTATGTTTTGCATTGGCCAACTCCTTTTGAGCATTGGGAGTGGCCGGGAGCATAGTTGACATATCCAATGACAGGCTACTGGAGAAAACCGATTTTTCTTTTCCCAGAAGATATCAATTGCAAATAACTTCTTGGTTAGGGGTGTGAATTAGTATACAGTTTCCTTTCTCAGTGCTGGGATTTTTACATAGTAACTAGTTTTAGTTCTCTTTCTTGGTTAAAAAAAAAAAATGTGAGTTGCTGAAGCCAAGTCAACTTGTCTTTTGTTCCTAGTTTGTGTTTATTTGAAATGCATTATATTTTGAAGATGTTCTCCCATTTTTCAAATATATTTCAAAGTATAGACAAGAAGTAATATAATATTTATGATGCTGCACAAACTTTGTCTATGTATCAACATAATGACAGATGATGACTTTGCAGTTAATGCATAGCTTCAGAACACCGGAGCTTATCATGTTAAATCAGTGACATACAAGCTAATTTTTAGGGTCAAGTGAGTAATATACAGAGTTTCAAACTAGAACATACATTTTTAGGTTGAGAGCCATTTATATATATATGTGTGTGTATGTGTGTGTGTGTGTGTGTGTGTGTGTGTGTATGTGTGTGTGTGTGTATGTGTGTGTGTATGTGTATGTGTGTGTGTGTGTGTGTGTGTGTGTGTGTGTGTGTGGGAAAAACTCAAACTTTTACTTAAAGAGGAATATCAATGGGATATTACATAAGGAAAAACATCATGACACCTGTAACTTCTTTAGTTGCAACAGAAGATAATAAATAACCTTTCCTGACTGGGGAGTTGATGTCTTAAGCTCCTATTGTTTTGGTTTCATTTATAACCATTTACCACTTGTATATTGAGGGGAAACCAGCTTTATCTTTGGCTTGTAATTCTTGAAGGTCAATTTAACTTTTTTTCTGTTAATCTACCATTCCTAATTTCTTTCAAGTTTAACTCTGTACAAGTGAAATCACATTGATCTGCGTATTTTACGACTTTAATTTTCTTGTCAGTTCTTTGTCATCAGTATCATTCAAAAATTTCTACTTTACTTGTAGTCTGTGGGACTTGAAGTGGTAAACAGAGCCAGAATTAAAATATAACTAGTGCAGATAAGTTCTTTGGTCTCAATGTGGTTGAGAGTAAGGCAGCCATATACTTCTGAACTCCACTACTTCTCTTCGATCATCCATTAATGTTTTGTTTATCCTTTGGTTGACAGCTCATGTTCTTAATTATTCATCTGTCAGAGTTGGTTGAAAGAAATGCAAAGATGGGCTGTTGCTTAATATTGATAAAAGGTAATTGTTTCTGTGAAAAAGCCATTCAGGTTCCCTCCATCTTTTTTGCTGTCTGCAAACCTCCACTGTATTAGGCAGCCACTTTCTGTCTTCAGTGTTCCTAGCAACCTCCATGACCATCGTGATGAAATCTAGATTCTAATTTAGTAGCTTTAGAATCCTCAAATTCTGGTCTTCCTGTGCTTTTCCAGTGCCACACTTTCAACAGTAATGTTAAAATGAAGAGAAGCCTAGGAGTACTCTGAATACATTACTTCTGTCTGGTCACCCTGTTAGACATCTTACATCATTTATCTGCTATTAATTCTTAGGATAGTTCTAGAAAGTATCTAGTATTAACCTGAGAAAATAAACAGATCCATATTTACCATAGAGAATAACAAACTGATTAATTATGATCAACTATCAATACATATCAAGTCAATATGCTAGACATGGATTGTGAGATTTGCAAATCTCTGATTTTATTTTCCATTTTATAAAATAAGGATAAAAATATCTGGCTTGCAGAAATCTCAGAAGGACCTGAAATACACATGAATCACTAACTTCAGTGTCTGGTTCAGGGGTGCTCTTAAAACATTATATCTATTGTTATGACAACACCAATTTTAGAATATATATTGTTAATCAAACAAGAGGAAAACTTAAATTCTTATATTTCATATTTAGTTGTGGTCATTAGAGGTGATTTGAATTATAATTTTGAACTATAAATTGTTATAATGAATAAAGTTTTTCCATTGACCTGATATTTAGTCATACCTCTTTTCCTGAATAAATTTTAGTAATAAACAATAACTGCAAATTATGAATATACTGACTTGTAGCTCTCATCCATCAGTGTTGGGCATACTGAGTGTGTACTTTTCTCAGCATGGGAAAGAACAATTCGCTTTGTAAACCCTAGTATGCAATCATTTAGTCATTGTGAGGTTGCTAATTAGCATATGTTGAAGTGGTCAGATTATCAGCAGATCATGCTTTCATTTACGTTAATGACTCTCAATTTGATCTTATATAACAATCACACACATCTACCCTGGAAGTCAAAAGAATAAAAGAATCAGCTGGAGGCTTTTGATAGGGAGTTTATACATTTTAGATTGTGAATAACCTACAATCACATTATAAACACTTTTTTTATATAAAGGAAATAATAAAACAAAAATGGAAAACTAAAAACCTACTTTTTAAACGTAATAAACGTTTCAGTATCTGAAAAGGAGCCACAAAAGAAGTGTAAGCATATTTTTCCCCTTGAACATGTAAAGGATTTATACTCTAATGATTAGAGACCGATTATAGTCAACTTCATTGACAAGTGCATGCAAAGATAAAATGCAAATGGCCAATTAGCATATGAAAATGCTCATAAACTATCAGCAGAATTATAAATTAAATCTGAAAGAAGTTCAATTTCACTCTAATCAGAATTGCAGACAATAAATCACAACAAAGACTGGTGAGGATGTGGGCAAAAGGAAATCCTTACACACTGCCGGTAAGAATGAACACTAGTCCAGCCACTATGATCCATATGAAGTGTTCTCAAAATGTTAGAATTATTTCTACCATATGTTCCAGCTATATCACCCCATGGTGTTTTATAAAGAACTTAAAATCAACATATAGAGATACTTGTGTACCATTTAAAAATAGCTGAGTTATGAAACCAATCTAGGTGTCACAAACTTAGATGTCCAATAGAAATGGATAAATAAAATGTGCTATATATACTCTAAATTTCTCCAGTCACGAAGAATTTATGTCTTCCTAAGAAAAGTATATGCTATCTGGGTATAATTTTACTAAGCAATTTAAATCAGCCTCACTCAGAAAGACAAATAATATGATGTATATCTTCTCTCAGAGAGGGTTCTCAGGTTCTATAGGTAGATAAGATCATGTACACATATGGCAACTAAGAAACAATTATGGGCAACAGTGGGAAGAGGGGGGATGGGAGAGAGGAAAGGGAGGAGAGAAGAGGGAGGAGGGATGATGCTTAATGCACATTTTATATATATATACACATATATATAATGTATATATGTACATGTGTGAGATATATATATATATAAAACCAGAAATCTGTTCCTAAAACTAGGGTAAGGTTAGAGTTAGGATTACTATTTAGGTTAGGGTTATTTAAAATATACATAAATATATGTGCATATATATTATCTATAATTTGTATTTTATATACAAAATATTTATATGTATAAATATGCACATATAAAATACATATGTATATGAGTGCACACATATGTAAATTTAAAAATAGGAATTATAGTGATAGATTTTAAAATAATTACATGAGTGACAGTGAAACTAGAACTCAGATTTTATGTACTGAGTGGAGTGTAGAAATGAAAATCTTGGACTGTCAAGATGGCTGAGTAGGTAAAGCACAGTGTCAGCCAGGCCTGATGACCAGAGTACTCTCCAAGCAATTCTTGTGATTGAAGAAGAGAATGAAGAGTTGTCCTCTGACTTCCTTTTTTTTTTTGTTGTTACTGTACCATGTATGTGTCCATATAAACTCTTCTTCAACTCTGTGTTAGCAAATATATGTTACAATAATAAATGAAAATCTTTCATTTACAATTTTTAGCTGGGTGTAGTGACAAAAGCCTGGGATGTGAACAGTTGGGAAGCTAAGCAGAAAGGATTTTGAGTTTAAAGACAGCTTGGGTTATATGGTGTAGAGGAATTTTAATCTAGTAACATGGCTACTTTATCAAGAGATCACATCCAAAGGTATGATCTGGCTGGAATGCAGACACACCACACACTCTTTGTTCCTCCAGCTGAATACACATCTTTAATCCTTCTGGGTGAAATACAGACACACCCATAATATACATATATACCTTTAATCTCAAGCAATGACATCTAGTTGACGGGCAGAAAAAGTGACCAATCAGAGAAAGATTTGACAGAATGAGTCAGAGATAGGATATGCCCAAGTCTCAGGAGAAGAGACAGGATAAGCTACTTTAGAACAGTTAAGGAAAGAGAGTTCAGGTCAGTTGAGCAGTTCAATAATATGTTACAATAATAAATGAAAATTTATTATTATGGAGTTCAGAGGCAGTCTTTCCAAGCAGATCAATTCAGTCAGAAGCCAAGAGAAGCTAATTTGAATCAGTCAGCTTAGAGAGGAGTGTGAGACAGAACAGCTCAGGTGCCCAGTCTTCCAGAATTTAGAAAGAGCTAGAAAGGGTGAGTTTATTCCACAATAAGTCTCAGAGGCTGAAACATTATAGGCCTAGATTAATAGATGGAGGCTAGATGTTTCTGGGCCTAGGCTTAGGGATTATTAAATAGAAATGCTCTGGGCTCAGCCCAAGCTAGGCATTTGTAAAGCTTCAGTATATCTCTCATCTCATGTCTAAATCTGGGGAAGTAAAAATGACATTTACATTTATAATATAGTATAAACTTGTATCAAAAACTCTAAACAAAATGAACAACAAAGCCCATGAATTTTATTTGGCTCACAGTTACAGATCTCTAAGGTCAATGGACTGTGTCTGGTGATAGCCTTCTTGTTGGCAATGACCTATGGAAGTATACAACCACACATGTAAGAGAGAGAGAGAGAGATAGAGAGAGAGAGAGAGAGAGAGAGAGAGAGAGAGAGAGAGAGAGAGAAGAATATTAAAGTTGCAGAGTACCTCAGCCACTGGAAGTTTTCAGGATATGACAACATCTATTTTTCAATCAGATTTTTATATACATTATATAACATTTTCCAAAGAGTTGTCTTCCAAAAACTAAATAGGTTGTAGGCTTGCCTAAAATAAGATTGTAAGCCAATTACAGTCCAATAAAAGTATTTTGTTGCTGGGTGGTGATGGTACATGCCTTTAATCTTAGCACTTGGGAGGCAGAGGCAGGTGGATTTCTGAGTTAGAGGGCAGCCTGGTCTACAGAGTGAGTTCCAGGACAGCCAGGGCTACACAGAGAAACCCTGTCTTGAAAAACAAAACAAAACAAAACAAAACAAAAAAACAAAATAAAACAAAACAAAAAGGTATTTTGTTTTTATAAAAGTTATATTTATTTACTTATTTAGTGTGTATATGGTTTTGTGTGTGTGTAGGTGTGTGTGTGTGTGTAGGTGTGTGTGTGTGTGTGTGTGCATGCATGTATTGGGAGCAGGTTGTGAGCATATGCATGGAAGAGAGAGAGAGAGATTTCCACTGAGATGTAGCATTCACCTTGGAAGGACTCCTGTTAAGGCACAGGGTGTTCTAGGGGGGTGAGACATACCATTTTCCAGGAAATGCCTTTAGCTCAGGGAGGAAACCTCTCAAAGGTTTCAGGAGGTCCCTGAACTGACAGTATCCCAGTGGCTTTATTCTAGGAATGAAGGACTGTTGAGAGACATTCTCTGACAAGGCAAGCCTCCTGGAAGAAGCAGAGATAAGCTGAGTTCCCTGAAAAAGACTCAGACTTCTGAGCTACCTGGAAAGGCTGTTTATAACCTGTTGAGCTCCTTCACTATGTTCCTGATGTTTGGTGAACTATCACCCATGTTGGGATGGCTTTTGATATACAACTGTCTATCAGTCATTTCTGCTCTATTCAATAACCCAGTAAAACTCATTAGTTTACCAAGTTGTGCATTGATAGTTAGTATTTATGTTACCCTGTCCTAGTGCCCTCATGTTTCCCTAGAAAAAGAGTTATACATCAGAGGATCAGAGAATAATTTGTGGGAGTTGATTTTCTTCTCCCATCATGTGGGTCCCGTGAGCTCTGGTCACCAGGCTAAGTAGCAATCACCTTTACCTCTGAACTGTCCCATGACAATTATTAATAAGAACTTTCTTTCTAGTAATTATTACTAGAATAATAAATCAGACACCACATTATCAGCAAAATTATAATTGTTACCCAGGTAACAATTATCTGCTTTCTTTCTCTAGAACTGTGTCTTGGTTCACACATGAGAATAAACAATAAGCCACATCCAAAGAGTTCCGAGGCCTTCCTCCTAGATCACAGAGTTTCCATAGTCAAGAGGGATGAGGAAACATGGGAGTGGGAACACGTCTTGTATTTATTATAGTTTCTGCTATTGAGTTTCCCTGTGATATGAAGAAAAATCATAAAAATAACCTCTTAGAAAGAGGGCCTACATTAGTATGAAGGCAGAGTTGTGTGGGTGATCAGTAAGACGTCAGAAAGCAAGTCTGAGTGTGGTGCTGGTGACAATGACAATGTGGAGAAAGATGAAGACAGAGAAGAAATTGCAGAAACTGGCAGCTAGGTAGAGAGAGAGAGAAGAAGAGAGAAGGGGAGAGAGAGAGCGAGAGAGAGAGAGAGAGAGAGAGAGAGGGGGGGGGGAAGAAAGAAACAAAGAAAAAGAAAGAAAAGAAAGAAGAAAGAAACAAAGAAAGAAACCATAAATGCAAAGTATTCTCATTATTAGTGAAAAAATGAAGCTAACAGTGATAAAATTAAATAGGTTGTGGACATGTTTGCAGACCAGGTAAAAAAATATTGTTAAAGGGAGAGATATTTTTATTGATGTATATAATAAGACTCCTGAAAAATAAAGTGATTCAGAAGAGTCAAAGAATCTGAGTTGGAAAATAATTGAAAACTTGGAGAATAATTGAAGAGAAAGTGTATTGAGTCATTTAACACATATGCTAAGATAAAAGTTCCGTCAATTCTAGTCATAGGCAATAGTAACAAAGAATCTATTATCCTGAGAGGACTTTGTATTTGCTAATTTTAACAAAGGTTTATAATTCTTTTGTTAATAATTAAAATAAGTAGAGTAATTAATGTATGAAGATGTTATTTGAAAAAAAGACACATGCATGCACACATACACATATACACACAGAGAATAAATCAGGCAGGAAAGGAAATTTTCCTGAACAGAACACCAATAGCTTATGTTGACAAATGGGACCTCATAAAATTGCAAAGCTTCTGTAAGGCAAAGGACACTGTCAATAGGACAAAACGGCAACCAACAGATTAGGAAACGATCTTTACCAATCCTACATCCAATATAGGGCTAATATCAATATATTCAAAGAACTTAAGAAGTTAGACTCTAGCAAATCAAATAACCCTATTAAAAATGGGGTACAGAGCTAAACAAAGAATTTTCAACTGAAGAATATTGAATGGCCAAGAAGTACCTAAAGAAATGTTCAATATCCTTAATCATCAGGGAAATGCAAATCAAAAGAACCCTGAGATATTCTTCATACTAATCAGAATGGCTAAGATCAAAAACTCAGGTAACAGCAGATGCTGGTGAGGTTGTGGAGAAAGAGGAACACTCCTTCATTGCTGGTAGGACTGCAAGCTGGTACAACCACTCTGGAAGTCAGTTTGGCAGTTCCTCAGAAAATTGGACATAGTTCTACCTGAGGACCCAGCTGTACCACTCCTGGGCATATACCCAGAAGATGCTCCAACATGTAATAAGGACACGTGCTCCACTATGTTCATAACAGCCTTATTTATCATAGCCAGAAGCTGGAAACAACCAAGATGTCCCTCAACATAGGACTGAATACAGAAATTGTGGTACATTTACACAATGGAACACTACTCAGCTATTAAAAATAATGAATTCATGAAATTCTTAGGTGAGTGGGTGGAACTAGTAAATATCATCCTGAGTGAGGTAATCCAATCACAAAAGAACATACATGGTATGCACTCACTGATAAGTTGATATTAGCTCAGAAGCTCAAAATATCCAAGATACAATTCACAGACCACAGGAAGCTCAAGAAGAAGGAAGACCAAAGTATGGATACCTAGGTCCTTCTTAGAAGTGGGTACAAAATACCCATGGGAGGAGATACAGAGACAAAGTGTGGAGCAGAGACTGAAGGAAAGACCATCCAGAGACTGTCCCACCTGGGGATTCATTGCATATACAGTTACCAAACCCAGACACTATTATGGATGCCAACAAGTGCTTGCTGACAGAAGCCTGATATAGCTGTCTTCTGAGAGGCTCTGCCAGTGCCTAAGAAATATAGACATGAATGTTCTCAACCACTATTGGACTGAGCACAGGGACCCCAGTGGAGGAGGTAGAGAAAGGACCCAAGGAGCCAATGGGGTTTGCAGCCCCATAGGAGGAACACCAATATGAACCAACCAGTACCCCCAGAGATCCCAGGAATTAAACCACCAACCAAATAGTAAACATGGAGGAACCCATAGCTCAAGCTGCATATGTAGCAGAGGATGGCCTTGTTGGACCTCAGTGGGAGGAGAAGCCCTTGGTCCTGAGAAGGCTCAATGCCCCAGTCTAGGGGAATGCCAGGACAGGGAAGCTGGAGGAGGTGGGTTGGTAAGCAGAAGGATGGGGGATGGAATAGGGGGGTTTTATAGGGGAAAGAGGAAAGGGAATAACATTTGAAATATAAATAAAGAAAATATCTAATAAAAATTTAAAAACAAAACAAAGCAAAAGAAAACAAAACTGTATTCATTATAAATTATTTCATTTCTTTCTATTTAATTCACTATCCTGAATTCAGCAGTACAATTCATATTCTGAAGTTTATTATTGTGCAAGGTTCTTCTATCCTGAGCCTTATGTGTCCAGCTCAGGTTTTGACAAATATCACAACTAGTGCAATCCTTAAAGACACTACTATGCATTCCTAAGATGAACCTAGAAGAAGTGCCCCACTACCAAAATAAACAAATTAATAAACAATTCATCACTAAATTTCAAGGTGATCTAGCCAAAATATTTTTTAAGGAAATATACAGAAGAAAGAGTTGGCTTGTGGTGTTTATGCATGGTTTAAAGAATTATGCTCAAGGTCAGAGCTAGCTGCTATTTTTAATACTGCCATATGTTGAACTTTATGCTTGTGATCAACTGTATAAACAACTTTGTTGGTGCCTGGATCTATTCTAAGGGAAAATATAGAGCAGGATGGACCAGAGAGAAGCCTAGCCATGTGTGCTTCTGAGTCAACACAAAGAGAGTGAACAAGGTCACTTACCTAAAGATCATTTCATGAGATATCACTTCATCATTACTGAATGTGGCCAGAGCTCTGCCCATACCCTCTTATACACACCTACCTATACAAATCCCTCTGCCCATATGCACCATACTGTCATGATCTCTGACAACTACCACTATGATGGAAATAGAAGAGTCAGAGAACTTCCTCTTACTAAAGAAGTCCAAATATCTACTACTATTTGTAACAATGGAAAGGAGATAGGACACTGAAGGCTACTAGTGTCCATCAGTGACTGATCATAGTCAGTGTATAAATATCTAGCTCCATCACCACCTAGGCTGGTTAACAGAGAGGTATGTTCTACACAGCCAAGCTATAGCTTAATTAATTAGTACACTCATTAACTATCTTTCTTTTCCAAGATTATAATTACTATGTGCAAAATAAAACATACCCAAGCACATTATTTATGAACGAAGTTTATGTATGTTAACATCATTATAGAATATTAGTTACCAATTCTCGCTTCAAAAAAAGTATTTGTGATTTTAGTTGCTGAAAGCCATTATGATCAAATGTTGGACAATGTGGAAATGAGTTGGCAGCTTGCCTGCCTGTGTCTGAAATTGCCCCACAGGCATCACACTATACTGGTCAGTAATTGGCATTTGGCATTCACTTTGAAGGTTTCAGGAGGGAGAGTAGCAGAAGTAGCCATGCCAAGGATGAGTGGCTACTTGGTTTCATTAGTGTGATCACACTCACATGGGCTGTTTAAAAATGCCCAGTACTGTTGGATGATTTAATGATTCTGACTGAAGTAGAACTCTCTGCTAGGAAGTTAGGCGTCTTAATGTGGGAGGGAAGCCAAAGTCAAATTGTTTGGTCCTGATTCAGTCCATTCAGGATAAGAACTTTCAGAAGAAAGTAAGGACTACAGAAATACTAATTACCCTCATCTACAAGGGTTAACATTGAAGACATGCTTAAGGGAAAAATTTATTTTTCTTTAGAGAAGTTGACATTGTTTCAGATACATTCAATCTCAGTATCAATAACTGTGATTTGTTTTAATAGGGCTATAATATTATAAAACTACAATATCTGTTTCTTATGACATCAGAATATGGACAGGAATTTAAGGTAATAGTGTTGCTGTCCATGTATAGGAAAAAATCGATTATTAGATTATTTTATATGTGGATATGCCAGTTTTTCATACAGTTTCATTCACTGAATTTTGTAATGGGTCATTTGTATCAGTAACTTGAAATTAAAATGTTTGAAAACAAAAGTGTTTGAAAACTATAGAGCAAAACGCCCACATTTGTGAAGACAAATTTGAACAAAAGTTAGGAAGAATGTATATGACTGATAAGTGGTACAAACACAATATATAAAGAGAGGGGGAAGGGGGAGAGGAAGAGGGAGGGAAGGAGATGGAGAGGGAGAGGGAGGGAGGGAGATGAAGAGGGAGAAGGAGAGGGAAGAAGAGAGAAGGAAAGGGAGAGGGAGAGGGAGGCCTAGAGATTGTGAATGGCTATGTAGGGGTGGGTTTGGAAATCTAAATAGTAACTTTGCAAGGGTGATCAAAGGGTGTACCAAAACCAGGAAGGACTGAGAGACAGGCACATGGAAGGATGACAGAAGACACATCAAACAGAGGAGGCACAGGTGATGCAGAGATGCTGATGCAGTCGAGTTTCCTTTCCATGCACCAGTGAGGTTGGTATGGCATGAATGAGAAAGGAAGAAATAGCAGGTAGGAGAGACAGTGGTGGGCTTGCTCCCAGAGGACCATGAGAGTCTTCTGTTTTTACTTCACTTTTTATTGTTACATAATGTCTTATTGACATTATGATGACCAAAGAAACTTGGGGAGGAAAGGGTTTGTATGGCTTACATTTCCACATCATAGTTGATCACTGAGGAAGGTCCTTTACTGATGAAAGGGCAGGAACTCAAGACAGGAATGTGGAGTAAAAATCATGGCACAAAGCTGATAACGGATTTCACACTTGTCTGTTTTCTACTAGCTTTATCATGGAGCTCAAGTCCATCTGTCTAGGGTTTGACTGTCTCATGCCAATCATCAATAAAGACAGTTCCTAGCACATATAGCCACAGGCGAATTGGGTTAAGACAATTCATCACTTGAGATTCCTCCTTGACTGGGTGTAAGTTCTGTCAAGTTGTCATGATACCTCACTAGAACATCATTCTTAAGGACTTCAGGTTTATTTCTGAGTTCCACATGAAAACACCTAATGTTTGTGATGAATTGACAGACATCATAGTATTCTTGATCTGTTTGATCTGTTATTATCAAGCATTGGCAAATGTCTTTTAAAAATTCCAGTCTTAGTGACTTCACACCACACACACACACACACACACACACACACACACACACAATTTGCACTTGTTTTTCCTGTTCACATAACTAAATGAATGTGTGTTCAGTACTAGGGAAGTCCATTCCAAGTTATAGCTGAGCAACCATACTTGTATATCACTTGGTCCCTCAGAGACTCAGCCTCTGAGCATCTGCTGCTTCTTCCACATGCTCTGCTGTCAATGGTGAGAGGAGAACCCTCGTGAAGTGTCATGTGTTACTTCATCCTATAATTCACATAAAAAGAAGAATCAAGTCACGTGGATGAACTGAGCAACGATAGAGGTAGGGAGGTGTTGTCTAAATGTGTGTTCAAAGCCGAGCAGTGGTGGCACACGCCTTTAATCCCAGCATTTTCGAGGCAGAGTCAAGCGTATTTCTGAGTTCGAGGCCAGCATGGTGCACAGAGTGAGTTCCAGGACAGCCAAGGCTACACAGAGAAACCCTGTCTTGAAAAAACCAACCAACCAAACAAACAAACAAATAAATGTGTGTTCAAGGAGGCAAAGTGCTTTAGAGAGCACTTAGTGCTTCTTCCGCAGGAAATAGAAGCACTAACAGAGAGTCAAAGTAGAAGGCTGTTGCACTTGTGTGAGTGTATGTGTGTATATGTGAGAGAGAGGGGAGATGGGGTGGGGGGAGAGAGGGAGGGGAGGGGGCGGGGGTTGGAGGAGAAAGAGAGACAGGGAGAGGGGGAGGGAGGGACAGGGAAAGGGAAGGAGGAGGGAGAGGGAAAGGTAGAGGGAGGGAGAGGGGGAGAGGGGGAAAGGGGGGAGAGGGAGAGGAGGGGAGGGGGAAAGGGGGGAGAGGGAGAGGAGGTGAGGAAGAGGGAGAGGGAGAGAAGTGAAGCAGTGTAGCCTCTCTGTTGCAGCAGAGATAATTTTCCACAAGCAAGTCTGTGCTTTGCCAGTTATTTTTTTCCTAGCTGAGGCTAATAGTATTAATAGAGGCTTTCTGAAAGATTATTAGAAAAGTCAAATATGATCAGCAGTCTCTAGATTTTCTACAAGGAATTTGTTGCAACCTTCCTTGGGTTTCTGTTTTCACTGTAAAAATAGCACATGATTTTGTAAAAAGGTATGTCATATCACATGCATAATATGTCATATTATTCTTTGTGATCAAATGATTAGATGTTGGAGTTATCACACAGAACTTCAATTACTGTGTTTAATGTAGCATTTCACATCTTCCAACAGTTATGGTGTTTTTAATTTTTTTTAATTTTGCTTCTTTTCTGTTTAAGGTATTTTCTTATCTCCAATTATACTTCTTTAGTTCATAATACTTACTTTGTCCCCCAAAGCCCTTGCAACATTACCCATATGGTGATGGTTTAATCATCGACATACACAATGTATTATGTGGCCTTTGAGAGCTCTGATCTAGAAAGTGGAAACATTATAATCAGACTGCTTACCTCACAAAATAATCTCTCCCTCTCTCTCTCATTCTCTCCCTTCCTCTCCCCTATTCCACTCTCTCCCCTCTCTGTGGTGTGGTGTGGTGTGATGTTTCTGTTTTCATGTTCATAAAAGTTAAGACAAGGATTAAACGAATGGTTCAGCAGTGTTTAGCCATGGAACCTCCTCCATTGTACTGTGACAATTAACAGACATTAGTTCTTCACTATTCACAGGTGATGGGGGAGCTGGCTATAAGGACTTCCTCAGACAACACAATCTATAACTTACGTAAAATGATACATTATTTTCATATAACCTAAGCATATTTCCTGCCTGCTTTAGAACAACGCTACATTTTATAATAGTTTGTACAATGTCAATATCATAAGGTTTATAGAAAATAATGAGGAGACTGTATTGTTCAGCAGTGGCATACTTGTTTTCAAATATTTCAGTGTGATGGTTGAATCTCCATATGCAGAAATCAGAATAGAGATAGATGATGGTGATGTTCAAGATGTAGTGTTTAATATTATCTCTAGTAATTTGGTTTGTGATGTTTTAAGTGTGAATGAAGTATATAAACTAGTTCTACTTTTAATATTCTCTAAACTAAATTTAATTAGATTTAAACTAAACTACTTTTAATATTCTTATGCAAATGACTGAAAATTTGAGATTTATAGTAACTAAATAGGTTTTCATTGCTGCTAGTGTAGAATTTGAATTTAAATGATTTAAAATTTAGAACTGGTTTTATTTCCTTACCTCATTGTTTTTACTTGATTCTGCTGTAGTTTAATTAATAATTTTGACTTTTCTAAAACACTCCTATTCTTGCATTTTCAAGTATGACTCAAGAGTCCCATAGTAAAATGATGTAAATAATGGAGCTATTTTATTAAATACTTTTGAATCTTCTTAGTGCAGAAAGTTGTTTTAATATGAATTCTTGTTTCTTATTGCCATAAGTCCAGTCTTTATTAAGATAAAAATTCAAAAGAGTAGATTTCAGAGAAATAATAAATACAAATTGTCAGTTTTTAATAAGAGCTCTATTTCTTAAAGGTTGTGTAAATCAACCCAACCAAAATAGACACATCTTCAAACTGTGTTTGCCATTTTGACATGCTCAGCAGTTTGAGGCCAATTAAGGTAGCCTAAATCTTATCAGTCTGAAAATAAATCAGCATCCTCCAAGGTGCTATCTGCTTGTATATTTAATCTTATTCTTTGCTTTTCTCTAGAGATCTTGTGAATTTTCAACAATATTTTAAAACGATACTTTTCAGGAAAAAAAAAAATCATGCAGTAAAACGTGAAGGGGCCAGAGGATGTAGCTCAGTTGGAAGGATGATTGACTAACAGGCCAGAGGCCTAGGCACGATTTCAGGCACTGAATGAACTGGTCAAGTTTATGTACACCTCTAATGGCAGCACTCAGGAGGTGGAGGCAGGAGAATCATAAGTTCAAGGTCATTCATGGTGGCATAGTGGAATCCAGGCCAGTCTAAGCTTCGTGAGATAAGACCCTTCCTCTAAGCAAGAGAAAAGATATGGGAATGACAAGAGGAGGAGGAGGAGGAAGATAGGAAGGAAGAATTTGTGCCTTCACACTGTGCATGTTTGCTCTTCTATTTGTCTATATACATATATATGTATATATATACATATATATACACATATATGTATACATATATGTATACATATGTACATATATATACACACATATATGTATACATATATGTATACATATATATATAAAATGTGTGTGTGTGTGTGTGTGTGTGTGTGTGTGTGTGTGTATGTGTGTGTGTTATCCATATGCGGCTGCAGCACACCCATGGCTTTATGTGTTTTATTGTTGGCTATTGGCTAGTCTTTACATAGCATCTATATAATGACCATTTTGCAGGTATGAGGACATTCTCCTATGCTGGTATACATTTATCTACATGAAACCCATACCAACTTTCACATTCACCATATCACGTTGTCACATATGTACTTTCTTCTTAGCATTAGTAAGCAGGTTGGAGGTTATTTTTCATTTATGTAAGCACTGTATTTTAGCTTACTGTTATTTCTTTCTTCAGTTGCCACCTATTCCTTTTTTAAAAAGCAAATTTCTGTGTCTCCTTTTAGCCTTAATTTCTATTTCTTTTTGGAGTTTCTTGAGTATCCTTTCCACCTGGCTCTCTATCTAAACACTGCTTCAACTTCAGTGTTCAGATGTTTTCTTTTTACATTTTATGCAAGATCTGGACTGCACTATTCATAATTTCATTGCCTGAAAAATGATTGTAATTCAATTTTTAGATCCATTATAGTTAAATATAATATTAGAGATTATGCTATAACTTTATTGATCCAGAAGATCAATAGAATATGTAAAGATGAAAGCTAATAAACTTGTAAAAGCTATCCTCAGATTCTTTAAAACACAAATGACTTGAAGATATAGCATTTAGTTAGTGGTTAAACTCATATTCTTAAAAAGTTAAAATTACCACCATTGATTTTTCAGTATTATATTTTCTCACACCACCAACTCCCAGTTTCATGTAGATTACACTGGCATTGACCTCTTGAACATACGATGTGTCCAAAGTTTGCTTTTTACTTCTGATATTTCTGCTTCTACCTTTTGAATGTTAGAATTATATAGGCATGAGCCAGCCTGCCTGGTTTAAATGGTACTGGGGAGCATAATAAGCAACCAAGGGCGTATTTCTCCAGCTCTGGAGTTCCATTATTGTTACTGTTAGTTTAACATATATGTATATCATGCTATCATGCCTGTGTGTGTGTGTGTGTGTGTGTGTGTGTGTGTGTGTGTGTGTAAGATCAAATAAACATAATTTTACTGAGTGATTCCTGAAGAAATCCCTTTGGCCCGACCTCACTGCCTATTTGATTCTCTGGGACTCAACTTGCTTCTGACCCCACAAGTCTCTGAGTGACAGGACTCACCGAGCTCGAGCCTCTGACATTTAGGCAGTGTGATTGTTACTGTTGCAGAAGTAGTCCATTTGTTCTCATAGTGAGACATGCTGTTCTTGTTCTATTTGGTACATTTCTTCATCTGATCTCTGCTGAAATAATTGGTCTTCATAGCAGTTTATAATCATCTCAGATGATTATTAAGGAGTTCTGGTTCAGGAGTTTTGATGGCTTTACTTATTGGCTGAGTAGGGAAATCTGACTTGGTTCATCTGGTCTCATTTACTTACTCTCTGAGAAGTCAGTTTCATAACCACTTATTTGAAAATGTAGATTTATTTACTTTTATATGATTAATTTAGAGTGACAGCATATCTTTTACCTAATAATATTTATTATTGATTGAATAAGTTATTTTATACATACATACTATTCTGTGCTTAGATTATCTGTTCACTAAGTATAAATAATTTGGTTTTATATGCAGATATAGGTTTTAAAGAAGTCTTCATAAATAATTGACCTGCAAAGACTCTTAAGGTACATGCTATGCAAAGGAGTACACACCAGCATTGCATCCGTGGAAAATTTGTCTTGACATCATATCCATGTGTAGATGAACTTGATGTAGCCATATTCTTCATTTCTGTATTTGAGACAAGGTTTCTCTGTGAAACCCTGGCCATTCTAGAACTCCCTATGTAGAACAGGCTGGCCTCAAGCTCAGAGATTTGCCTGATTCTGCTTCCCTAGTGCTGAGATTAAAAATTAGAGCCACCACCTTGCTCCCATATTTTCCTTAAAAGACTAAAATATATGGAACATACATTGGATTAGTTAAATTATAGTACACTTTAGGGAATCTCATATTTAAGATAAGAATACTACAAATTATTTTAAACAACCAAGATTTATTTATTCTTATAATAATTATGACTTCATGAATGACTTTCCTCTGAGACAAAAACCAGCTTTCTGCTTACCTCAAAATGAACATTAAACTCAATGTCGCATTATTTCAAATAATTTTTCCTGAATTAGGCATACGGTTGAGAAAATTGTCTTTTGTGGTTCTTTTGGCAATTAAACCTTTGAAGACTTCGCTAGATGTAGCTGAGTGAGCTCTCTGTAACAAAGAAGGTGTAAGCATGGGCTGACTTTCCAGAGAGTGTGAAGAAGCTGAAGCAATATGCCCAGGAAGAGGAGCGTGAACAGTGCCGAGCTTCTCTCCAGCAAGTCTGAAGCCTTCTTAAAAGACTGCTGTAAGCACAGGCCCTCAGCATTTCAGTCCCAACAACAGTGGCTGAAATGACCAGAGGAAAAGGAATACTCATGGGAGTGGAGCCCATCTTAGCGCAGGTAACAGCACCAGACTTTCCTGGACAAGGAGTATAATCTGCTTAAACTTCAAGTTACCAGGATAACTAGCTAACTCCTGCCACTCAAAAGCTGTCTGGGAAAACAAAACAAAACAAAACAAAACAAAACAAAACAAAACAAAACAGACATACAAGAAAGCCCCAACAAAACAAAACACAAACCAAACCAAACCAAACCAAACCAACCAAACAATAACAACTCAAAGGAAAAGAGCAATTATTGGCTAAAAATGCCACAAATGTGGATGAAACCAGGAAGGTGTAGCTGCAAGGATAGCCTGTGGACTGGAAATAGGAGCTAACCACTTGGAATCTTTACACTATATTAGGTTTATTGTCCCCATCAGGGGTTCCTGAGACCATAGAGTACATCTGGGGTAGACATGGAGAACTGAACTCCAGTACAAACTAGGTATTTCTTCCATCTTTGAAAAAGTTTCCTAAAAGTACAGCGTAATAATACCAAATTTCCAAGTTTAAGGCTATACTGAGAATGAAGTACCTCCAACAGTTCCCCAGAGATTGAATGTGCTTTCTTGCCTTTAGTGGCAGCAATAAATTGAACTATATTTGTTAGAGTATTGCTCTAAAGGTATGGATCGCACCTGTAGGACATTTAGAAAACTGGACTGTTAGTTATAAACATTGTGTGGAGATTATAAATGAAAGGTTAAATATAGATCAATTTATTAAATACAAAATCAAATACAGTAGAGATTATAACATTGGTTTCAGATTTTTAAATTGAAAGAAAAATAAAATAGTGTCTTTTCAGAAACCTCAGTTTCGAAAAGCCCCTGTATAACAAATGGGTCATGTCCTGGCTACTTAGGCATGCGCCAGGTCTGCTTCGTAGGGTTAGAGATCAGAATAGTAATTATATCCATTTATCTGTAGATCTATATAATTAATTCAAATGTTCTGATTTTGAAATTATTCTTTATAATGTTTCTTTTCATTTAATATTTCACTTGTTTGATGTCTGCAGTTATAAAAGAGGTTGGTGGGTGCAAGTTATACCTCTCTTGGTCCTTGTGACTAATCTCCTGTATAATTAGGCTTTAAACCGGCCCTGCGTAAGCAGCTTGTACTTGGGCTTTTAAATCACCATTGTTAATTTCTTAATTAGAACATTAAATCCATCTGTAGTTCATGCTCCTGATGTTCTGGTGGGAATCTGCACCTGGCTTTGAACTTGTCCTTGGTCGTCAGTCTTTCTGTGACTCTCCACCGCTGGCTTCCTTTATCTATAAAAACATTTTTAGTAAAAAATTTTCTTCAAAGTTTAGAACTCATAAATTATTGATTAGGACATTAGCAATTTTAGTGTGGATTTCTAGTATGGGTATTCTTTTCTCAGATGTAGTAGAATGTTCGAATGCTTGAGTCCTACTTGCTCCTGATAGGCATGCCTTTGCTTCACCCCTGTATGAGGAGAAATACAGAAGGGGCTCTTCCTACTGTTTTTCCCACCTCAGAATTTTCTCAGTCACAATCACTGACTGCCTCAGAGGGAATTGTGAATGCTTTTTAAAATTCCACACATGCGCATGCACGCACACACATGTGCACACACACACACACACACACACACACACCCACATATACACACACACGAGGCACACATTCACTCAACATCTGTTGAGATCAGAAGACACTTTGTGGAGTTGGTTCTCCCAGCATGTAGGTTGTAGGGATGGATATCTAGTCAAAGGGCTTACTGAAGAGAATATTGTTGTATTTTCAGTCGTCAGGTTTCCCCATATATCCTGAAATTACTGACGTCTGGAGAAACAACTCATTTTTTAAGCTATATAATGCAAAGTAATTTTCTAAAGCATGTCCAGAAAAAGTTTGTGGGGTTTCATTTTTGTTTGTTTGGTTGGTTGTCTGAATTTCTCTCAAAGTTAAGGAACTTGGTGGCAAGATCTAAGATAGGGTCAAGTGAATGTTAAACTTCTCAATGAGAATATACTAGTAGATCACTATTATTTTTTTCTCTTTTTCTTGTAATTATGTGAGCAAAAAACTGCATTTTATATCCCAAGTTATGTCTTGAACACTTCTCAGCTAGCTTCCCCTCCTTTTGGGTATCTTGAGGCAGAGCTACATATGTAGATGTGCCTTCTTCCCATGGAGATGAGCCTTCTTCCCATGGAGATGAGCCTTCTTCCCATGGAGACGAGCCTTCTTCCCATGGAGACAAGCCTTCTTCCCATGGATTCTTCCCATGGAGATGAGCCTTCTTCCCATGGATTCTTCCCATGGAGATGAGCCTTCTTCCCATGGATTCTTCCCATGGAGATGAGCCTTCTTCCCCAGCAGGCTCTATTTCTTGCCATCAGGCACATTTTGATTGAGGCAGTCTGATTTTCTGCTCACCAACCCTGTTTCAGCCTCTTGGGTTGCATCCCAAGGCCAGATGTTACTTTATATCCGGTGCATTTGTGCTGAGCCAAGTAGAATATTACATCCTAGAAACATTAACTACAGTTAGTGATAGAGACCAAAACAATAATTAAGTTTGCCATGTCGTGCACTGGCAGGAAAAGAGCTCCAGCAAGCCTCAGTTAGGGCGCAAAGCAAGGCAAGTAGTATAGCAAATCTTTGTAAAGGTTAACACTTCCGCAGCTTCCGAAGCACATGTTTCCCTAACAAGATTAGTAATGCCAGATGTCTGCGTTCACAGAAACAATTTAACTTCAATATTACACGAAACACTGAGTAAAATGACAATAACAGTTAAATTAAATTGAAATATGCATCAGAATTGCAAATGAAAAAAAAAAAAAGCCTTACCTTCATGACACCACAGTAGCTACTGCAAATGAAGAGACTGGAATCTTTGACTTTGTATTGTGGAGGGATATTTTTTAAAGAATGTTGAAATATTTGGCATAACTTTCATAGGTTCTATGCCTACTGTCTCCTATCTTAAGGTATGTCCTTTCATTAGCAAATCACAAAAGGTTGAAAAATCATCTTCCTTTATATCCGTGGTAGCTACAATATAACAGTGGATACTCTCATCTCTCTATCAAACTGTTCTACACCTCGCATGGTGGGTATGAAATAGTTACATTTCCCAGAACCACTTGAAGCTTGAGTCTTGTCTGATTAGACACCAAGATGGGAAAGATGTTTTCATTTCCCGCCACCAAATATCTCAAGAATTCCTTCCCAGGACACTGGCTCCTGTGTTCAGGGATGTGTCTTCATCCCGGGAGCTTTCAGAGCCATTCAGTCTGTGCTCTTTGTAGAGGTTCAGTGAAACGCTGACCAGAGTATGTTTTCAGCCTTCACAATTCTGAGACATCCACATTTCATAATGTATCTCTTCTTATGAATACTATAAAATAGACACCTCTCATTCTGAGATAACATATATTACTAGACCTTGATTATTTAAACAATTAGAAATAAAAATCATGCAACAAGTGGCTGTCATAAACATATTTAATATAAATTTGTATAGCATAACTGATTTGAAATGTGGTCAAATCCAATCATCTGGCTAAAACTCCCTCCCAGCTTGTGGTTGTTTTTTATATTCTCTTTCTTAACACACTAGTTCAAAGCTCAACACCCTACTAGTGTTGTTGGCCATGACCTAAACCTGATGGCAACATTCGAGAGATATAAACCCATTGCCTTTTGTAGCAATACTTTCTTTAGAGTTTAGGTTAATCCTAGAGATGCCATCTGTCAATTTTAAAGAGTGCTATATTTCTGCCAGTCTTCTGTCTTGCTCTCTACTGTCAAGTTCATTGGACTTCCATAACCTACCACAGTAGCCACAATCGGTCTGGAACATAGAGAAATAACTTATATATGTTTCATGCATTTCATTTTCACTCCATTTCCCAATTTTGTCTAACCTGCTACATATACCTGAGTTTAGTTCCTTTCCACTCCAGACTCTCTAAGAAATCTCTGTCTTTGCTCAAATGAGCTGCATACAGGTCAGATAGAATCACACAATAGCACCTGCCAGTCCACACAAAGTCCCTTGTGGGAGTGTGGCCTGACCACAAGTTGGACACTTTGGCGTTGAGACATCTTCCATAACAAACAGGTATCCTGTAGCACGTACATTGTAAGTAGCCATGAACCAAATCCCTTGACTTCTAGGGCAGTACAGGGCTGAACTTAGACCAACTCATAAGTGAGAGACACCAATACCAAATTGTAAACAAAACATTAAACATTAAAATCAACATGTACTGGTACAGCTAACCAGTAAAACCTAACCATTCCTATAAGTGAAAGGAACAATTCTTGTCCCCTCCAAACTCCTGTTCCCAAGCAGAACAGCTGGATCCAGTCACTGTAACTGTTTTGTTTGTTTTCTGCTTTGTTGTTTAGTAGTTTCTTATCACTGCCTATGAATGTCCAACAGCATAGACTTGCTCACAGTGTGTTGAGTTTCTGCTGAGTGACACTAAGAGTTGAGTCTCTTTCTCTCCTCAAGTCTTCTCCCCAGAATCATTCAATATGGTTATACCAGTTTTTTACTTTATCGGTTTTGTTTTAACTTTTCATAGAACACTTGAAGATGTTTATATCACTGCTTCAGAAAGTGCAGGATGAGTACTTTGACTGCCTGCTTTGTGAGAGCAAGTTACCACCCCCTCTGATTTCCTCTTCCCTTTCTTCCTCCAGTTTGTTGTGTCTGCAGTCACAATGCAATAACTATGGTAAACAGTACATTGTCTTTCTCTTGAGAAATTTCACTGACCTAGAAAGAAGCTTAACCTGCTTTCAAATATGTTAAGATTTGATCATGAAGACTCATTTTGAAGATTGATTCTGATTGTATTATCTTTTCACATGATTGCAGAGTTGTGTGACCTTCTAACCAAAAGTTCTACGTGAGCATCTTCTCATACTGGAATTCTTCTGTGGTATTATTCTCTTAAACCTCTCCTTTTATTTTATATGTGCTGGATTACCAGGAGTTACACAGAACACTATAACATAGCTAAGAACACCATTCAATGAATTGATGTATGGTTTTAGATGTTCCAAAACATTAATAGAAAAGCACTAAGAGAACAATAGGCAGGCAGTCCTACTCCATTCCTCAGCCACTAATTCAGAACTTTTATGCTTATAGATTATTTCCTTATCATTTTACTAATTTGTTGATTTTTATTGGAGTTCACTATCCAGTTTATTCTAACTCTTCAAGTTGTAATTTTTGTATGTCATTTAGCTATACGTGTTTAGAAAACTTTTGCATTTGAGAATTTGTGTGAGCATGCTTCTTCCAGGTTATTTATGACTGTACAAGCTATTTACATGTATGAATGCATGCCCTCTGTGTTAACTTTATATGGTATTATATATTCCAGTAATTATTAGAATTTGTGGCATGATAGATGGTATTTTCTATTTTAACATTCAGGTATGCTGAAATCTTTGCACTTCCAGTTAGGAAAGGGACAGGAAACTGAAAGCAAGAAGCCTCAGGGCCAAGATTGCTCACATAGCAAATAACTTCTTAGACAGGGTCCAAATACAAATGACCCCCCTCCATGTCTAGGTAATAGGGCAGTGAGCAAATTAAGATGCCCATGTATTGTCTTTTACTATCATTATGATTTTATAGTTGTAGTGCATATCTTGGACCTCATGGCCACAGGAAGGGGTAGATAGAGAGGTAACTGGGTTTATTAGGAACCAGAGGGATGACTGACCTCCATGAGATAGCAGAATATACTGATGCGATGGTCAAATTGCAGTTGTATACTCAGAACACTGTGATGTACTTCAAAAAGATGCTTGAGTTCAGTGGTATGGGGAATACTGGGAGTTAATCCTGAACTACTGTTTATTAAATATGATCGATTGTAGCTAGCCATAAAATTGTGGTTGAACATTTAAATTACCAGATATGCTCCAGTCTTTAGTTCTAAAATATGGCTCTGATCATCTATATTGAACTTTCCAAGAATAATCTTCCCATTTGGGTACCTCTAGACATATCAAATACTGACTTGACAACAGGAGGATTCAGTCTCCACATTTCTAGCACTTTATCTCTTCTCTTTCTTTCCCCCTACATCAAAGAGAGGCAATACCCTTTCCCTAGACAGGACCTGCCACCCTTTTCAGCATGGCCAGGGGCCTGAACTGATGAGAGTAGAGTTGGAACCTATCTTCCATGTAGTGAGAGGGAGCTGGGAAGAGTAAATCCCATCACTTGTTGTTCCTGAATGTAACAATGCATATGACAAGTCATCTTTATGATACTACATCCTACTATTCTTTACATAGCCACCCTTGCCTCTAACAGCACCTAAAGATTGTGTCTTACCAATGTACCTCTACAGAAGGTCAGCCAACAAGCATGTGGGGCATTTTATAGCTTGTGAAATCTTTTTGTCCTTAGAGATTTGAATAAATCTCATTTTCTTAGCTAATATGACATCTTGGGTGGCCTTACCTGTTTAACAATTTTACATATAAGGTAGACATGAAATAAGAACACAGCTCTGCATTTTAGCGACCGGCTTCCTTTCCTTCCCTGATGAATCCACGGGGGCCTGCTATGTGGAGTGTAGTCCTCTGGAGTGCCTAGCTGAATTAAACTGTAGGGGCTTCAGGAGATGTTAAGAAATATGATTTTAATTTTGCCTGCTGACTGTCTGAAGGCAACTTAATATGAGAGGGAGTTGAATGGCGATATCATGCTGTTGGCACTTGAGCTTTCTGCTGGAGGTTGCAATCCAGGCTTGGAAACCTATAATTACTATTTCCCGAGTAATTCTAGGTTTTTATTATTCAATCTGGATCTGTGTAACAGAGACTGAGAAGTGATATGCAAACAGGCATGGACACAATGCAAATAACAACTTCTTTGTGTCAATACCGCTCAATGTGATGTCTTTCTGATACTATAATAACATGCTTGTGGGATGCATGATGAATACAGCTGACAGGTTAAATTTCATTGTTTTATGTTGTAGTTGCCTGTGTGATTACTCAGCATATTACTCTTTCACATAAAAAACATTTCCTTAAAATATTATGAATCTATACATTTCATTTTAAAAGACAGAGCAAGTTTTCATCATTATTTAAGTATTTTCCCTCTGTTGTATAAATTACATATTTTAAGTAGCAATAGATTCATATGTTTCATAGACAAAGTGAAAGCCACATATTTCTATGTAATAGAATATAGAGGCATAAATGTTTATTTAAAGAAACATGATCCTATTACCATCATTGCTATCTTCTTAAATATACAATTAAATTTAAGCAACTTGATAAATGGTCAAATATCAAATAAAAATTCAGTTCTGCATATAACAGACATGTACAATACCTTCTTTTGTAAAACTGAGGACTTTAAAAAACATTTTACTTACTAATTTGTTCTCTCTCTCTCTCTCTCTCTCTCTCTCTCTCTCTCTCTCTCTGTGTGTGTGTGTGTGTGTGTGTGTGTGTGTGTGTATGGTATGTTTAAATGACCTTCATGACTCTAGTGGCCCTCTGTATATCTGTCCATATCTAAATATATTTGTAATAATATAGTTTTATAATCAGGTTGAGATCATTCTGCTAACCAGTTCTCTGATTTAGAACTAGATCTGAGGATTTTTGACAACAGTATTAAGTATCAGTAGTAGAGACAATCCAGAGAGGAATGCAGGTGTTCAAATGCCAGGATTTTTGTAATATAATGAATTTAGAAAGTCTGACTCATCCTCAAATAAACTTCTATATCAATTGAGCCATTGTAACACTAAGGATTTTATATACAGCAAATGACTATGAATTTTGTTAGTTTATAACTGCTTCTTACAAAAGATTAGGTACTAAAATTTTCCAAAAACATCAATGGACTATAGAGGTTCTATAGGAATGGGAACACCCCATGTGGTTAATATATTCCAAGTTGATCATGATGGATGATCATTTTGATGTGTTCTTGGATTCGGTTTGCAGGAATTTTATTGAATACTATTGCATAGATATTCATAAGGGAAATTGGTCTGAAGTTTTCTTTCTTTGTTAGGTCTTTGTGTGGTTTAGGTATCAGAATAATTGTGGGTTCATAGAATGAATTAGGTAGAGTACCTTCTGTTTCTAGTTTGTGGAAAGTTTGAGGAATATTGGTATTAGGTCTTCTTTGACTGTCTGATAAAACTCTGCACTAAACCCATCTGTTCCAGAGCTTTTTTTGATTGGGAGACTATAAATGACTTTCTATTTTGTTAGCAGATATGGGACTGTTTAGATCGTTTATCTGATCTTGATTTAAGTTTGGTACCTGGTATCTGTCTAGAAAAATGTCTATTTCATCCAGGTTTTCCAGTTTTGTTGAGTATAGACTTTTGTAGTAGGATTTGATGATTTTTTTGGATTTCCTCTGTTTCTGTTGCTATGTCTCCCTTTTCATTTCTGATCTTGTTGCACCCTCTAGTTAGTCTGGCTAAGGGTTTGCCTATTTTGTTGATTTTTCTCAAAGAACCAGCTCCTAGTTAGGTTGATTCTTTGCATAGTTATTTTTGTTTCCATTTGGTTGATCTCAGCCCTGAGTTTATTTCCTGCTTTCGACTCCTCCAAGTTGATTAGAACTTATTGATGCAGATATGTGTATGTTCATGAAAATACACTAAAATATTATTTTCCAAAGAAAGTAAATAAAGTTTTAACAATAAAAATTATGGAATGTTAGGCCTAGTGTTCCATGCCCTTAATCCCAATACCCAGGAAGCAGAGGCAGGCACATCTCTGTGAGTTTCTGGCTAGCCTGGTCTATATAAGACTAAATGGTGAACTGAATGTATTTTCACTTAAAATCTCAATTTGAGGCCCATGCAATGGTGGTGGCAAGCCTCTTGTAAGTGTTCATGAATGTATGGGTGGAGGAAATCCCATAGGTTACTATACTGGCTGGTTTTGTGTGTCAACTTGACACAGGCTAGAGTTATCACAGAGAAGGGAGCTTCCGTTGGGGAAGTCCCTCCATGAGATCCAGCTGTAAAACATTTTTTCAATTAGTGATCAAGGGGGTAGGGCTCCTTGTGGGTGGTGCCATCACTGGGCTAGAAGTCTTGGGTTCTATAAGAGAGCAGGCTGAGCAAGCCAGGGGAAGCAAGCCAGTAAGGAACATCCCTCCATGGCCTCTGCATCAGCTCCTGCTTCCTGACCTGCTTAAGTTCCAGTCCTGACTTCCTCTGGTGATCAACAGCCATGTGAAAGTAAGCTAAATAAACCCTTTCCTCCCCAACTTGCTTCTTGGTCATGATGTTTGTGCAGGAATAGAAACCCTGACTAAGACAGTTACCTTCAAGGGAGGAAATGAGGGAATAAGGCTAAATAAATAACCAGGATATGTAAATAAATTTGAATGATGGCCATATACATATACACACAGGCAATATACATATATACATACATACATACACACATATATATGTATATGCATCATATTAACAAAAGCTTCAATTTACAAAATCAATCCTAAGATTAACTGTTTTATGAAATGACAATAATCATTTCTAAAATAAATGAAAAGTGTACCATTTGCAAGACTGTCAGAAATACAAAATGTCTATTAATATAAAATTAACAAAAGCAATACATACTTTATGCTAAATACTGTAAAACATCACTGAAACTTAAATAAAGGAAGAAAAAGCATTCCCATGTCTATTCATCAGGAAATGATATCAAATATTTAATTGTGTAAAAATATTCATGATATTAAATTCACCTCCAGCTATAATGTAATTCTTATAAAAATAAACCACTGGTATTTTTTTCTAATATAGAATCAATAGTTAGAATTAATATGGAGACACAGAGGTCCATAGAGAACAAAATTCAAAAGAAGCACAAAAAAGAAAAAAATCAGGAGTCCTACAATGCCTGATTTAAAACACTTTTCAAAGCTGAAGAATCCATAACTTGGGCAGATAACTCTGCATAGGAAGCCAGCAGATGACTATTTCTCACAGGAATAACAGTCCCATGTATATAATAATTTTAGAACTATGTAGTCATTAAAAACTTTCAGCTGCCACACTAATATATAGTTGGGATTGATTGTGGTCAATTATGGCCCTTATCACAGTGACTACTCGTGCTCATCTACCCTAGCCCTGTGGGAGGTAGCAATGTACACAGTATTAGAGTAATGTATACCACTCGTAGACACCAAGTAGAGAAAGCAATTCTATCCTTAGAACATTGATATCTGCATTTTGATCCCTGGTGGCTTTTTTCAACTTATAGTGTACACAGAGAAGCAGGTGGCATGTGGATGGGCCTCTTGAACACCCATGCATTTGCAAGTTTTATCATGTAGGCTGGAGCTATTTTAAAAAGTTTAACACATCCCTTTCCTTTTCCTTTGATTTTTCTCTTTGTCCCTTTTTGAGAGTTAAATATTGAACACGAGCACATTCAAAAGCAAAGTATATGTCAGGTAAGAGATACATGCCAAGCAAAAGGTACAGGTTTAGAGAACATTGATCCTCAGTACAGATACAGACTCTAAAGCAATGATCAAAACAAGGGGCAAAAAGGAACAGACACTGGGAACAAAAATTTGACTTACTAAGTTATCACATGTTTAGACTTCTGTTTCTAATATGGCACAAAAATAATCACAAACTGTATAAAAGATCAGAAGACATGGCCTGTTTGAAGATAATATAGTTGAATAGATATAAAGTTTCATTGCAAAGGATTTGAGGACAATTTTCATAAGGAAGAGTGGCCTGGAGCAAGTCCTGAAGGAAGATGTGTAGACAAAGTCAAGAACACACATCTGAGCATGTAAGGAGATAAAAACCCTGAAACATGGCATTACATTTTAAGAGCTGAAAAGTACAGCAAGTCAGGTTAAAAGAAAAAGAAAAAGAAAAGAAAAAACTCACTGATAGCTTCTAAGGTAACTTTGAGCAGAGAGAAATTATCAGTTAAAGATGGTATGAAATTCCCTAGTCTAAAGGACAAGAATAAAAACTGTCCACCTGTCTTTCTGCCTGTTTATCATCTATCTATCTATCTATCTATCTATCTATCTATCTATCTATCTATC